>JAEQBH010008263.1:0-237903 GCA_016808115.1 Tetrastigma voinierianum | reverse complement strand
GAAACAAGCGGAAGTCGTAGGCACATGGGTACTGAGGCGAGTCATGTGTACTGTATAGCGATCAACACTCATCATGGAGAAACTCATGAAGTAGAAAGCGATACGACAAAATAAACCATGTGATCGGTATGCGATGATAATGGCGATATATATCTCACGATAGAGATGAAATCGAGGATTGAAAACTATGGTGAAGGCATCAGAATGTATGGCCTGCTGTGCTAGCAAATGTGATGCAAATAAAGTATGAACATCTTTTCCATATGAAGGCGAAGTGCGGGCACGTCTGTAGCGTAAAACAAAGTGCAGGCGTCACGGTCGGTGAGCTAACTGAATGATGGACAAGTGCGAACATGGGATCCATATGGCGTCGAGCGGGTATCACGGAAGCGAGCTAGCGTCCGACTTTCTTTGTATCTTTATGCCGATGCCGATCACGGATGAAGTCCCGAACACTCCGGTCCATATAGAGCGATATGAGGCACGATAAGCGGCGAAGTGCGGGCGTACGATCTGCTGCGGCTAGCAAATGTGATGCGGATGAAGTCGTTTATCGATCCGCCTGGGGCGAAGTGAGCGATATCACGAGAAGACGAGTCACGAGCGTCGACTGCTATCTTCAGCAAATGTGATCACGGATGAAGTGCGAACATCGATCCATATGAAGGCGAAGTCCCAGGCGCTGATATCGCGAAACGATTTGACGTCTGGAAATGTGATCTTTAGCAAGCGTGATACGGATGGAAGTGCGAACATCTGATCGATGAAGTCGACGGCACGATAGCCAGAAAGGCGAGCTGAGCGTCTGATTCTTTGTGCTAACAAATGTGATCTTGAATGAAGTCTGAACACTCAGATCCATATAAAGTGAAGTCTGAACGCACGATATCACGAAAGCGAAACTACTTGTCGATCTGTGTGCGCAAATCGTGAAGGAGAAAAACGCCTGCAATGAAGCATGGATCCAACAATATGATTAAGCAATGCATTTATGCTCCAAATTCAATATTAAATAAAATTACCTGTAGATTTGCGGATCGAGTCAACTGGGAGCTTCTAAGATAGCCACGACAAACCAATCTACAACGTCAGGATCTCTGACAGCGCAGCGACCAACGATCTACAGTCGATCTACGGATCCATGATACCTTGCGTAGATCTTCCGGATCTATCTGAAGTGTGGTATGGATGTGTGTGGCGTGATGAATCGGGTGTGGGCTGAATCTTAAACCTTAGAGAAAAAAAACCAAAGAATAGAAAAGTCTTTGCTATAGCATTGCATGTGCAAAAAAATGTATATAAAAAAACTTGAAAAACCTTAAAGCCCGTTACATCGAGGAATAAGGCACATTCGTATAATAAATTATATTTATAAATAACGCAGTTCATATAATAGTATATTTATTACCGAAAACGCCGTTCATAATAAATTATATTTATTATAAATTTATAATTTATACATATGTTGAGAATCTAAATTGGGATAAGGCATGGTAACAATCTCCCGCTTGCTCTTGAGTGCAAACTTGAGCATAAGCCCACAGCCGTATGCTTCGACTTTTTGTGTTATGGTTAAAATTCTTGATATGAGCTCAAGCCAAACTCACGAGGTAGCGCAGGGGATCAATAATTTATTAATGAGCTCCTTATAATTGAAAAGCGATTATCTAATCAGTTCCCTCACTAAGGCCAGTTGAACTCCAAAATTAATAAATATTGATATATATATTATTTCCTCCATTGTAAATATCGATAATTAATTAGTTATAATGTCGTAAATTAATTATTTTAATCTGATTACTTGATTTCTCATGGATCAAATGCGGCATTGACTTCATTACATCCAATCTGAAGCATGTCAGAGGATATTCGTACAATTTCCATTTTTTTTATTTCATAAATCTTTGACCAATTAACGATGCGTTCCCCGAATCATCTAAGAGTGGCTGGCGGGCCAAAATAGGCTCATATTGCAGGTGAAAATAGATAATTATTCAATTACCTAATTTAAATAAAACTCAGGGATTGAGAGAAAATAATAATCAAATATCACTTGAGATTTAATTCCCTTTCAGAAATTTAACTATTAAATCTTTCTTTGATCCTATCAATGCAAACATAATGCGCACCAATATTTTATAATGGCAAGGCCAGTTATTTCATAAAATATTGCAGTCTAAATAAAGCGTCCAACTTTATTCAATAAGCTGTGATACCTTCGTTAATTATGAGAACTTATGATCGTGTCTTTCATGGACGTATCCATATGACCCTTATCTTTGCATAATTAATGCGGACCTTAATCTGAAAAATACTAGTGTGCACAAAATGAGTGTACCTCATTGAAATTTTATAACAGGAAAAATACAAATAATTTTATTTTATGCTATACAAAGCTCAAATAAAAAAAAACTCACTAGTCTAAAATAAGTCGAGTAATCTCCTAACACCCACTAGAATCTGCATGTCTTTCAAAAAACTTGAGCAATTAGAGCCTTTTGTGAATGATTCATGGTTTTCCTGGCCTTCTTTTGGTAACCCTTGTGTCTCCTCGCTGTGATGTAGGTTGATGGTACCATCTCGATGTGTTTTTGTTTCTTGTGATACACCTTGGTTCTTTGGGTGCGTACTCACATTCTTGTTGTCTGATGGGGGTAATGGCCAGGCCTTTGCTGGGTATCTTGCACGAAGATCCATAATGGGCTTGCGACCACCGGCTATTAGGCGCCTCGAGCGACAACATATTCGACTACGTGGTGGAATCACGCTACACGTCTGTTTGTCTCCTCCAATGAATGGCTCCACCGTATAATTGCCAAACACATAACAGTAGATTTCCTTGGTGTTATCCGCTGGAAGTACGAGTCTTGTAAACGATGGTTTCTAAACTCCCCCTTTGGAATATACTAGCATATAAATCTCTTGTTCTCCTTAGATACTTAAGTATATGCTTTGCACTGTGATCGGTGTTCAGGATCAGTTGATGCAGGCTTTAGCTCCCAACGCATAACGAGGATATGCGGCACGGTACATAACATAGCATGTGGACCACTACGGTAGGGGGCATAGGGTATCTATATACATTCTTCTGCTTTCACTGGGGTTTTGGTGATTTGCTGTAGAAAGATGAATTCCATGTCTAAGGGTAGGATCCTTTTGGAATTACCATATTAAACACAATAAATTTTATCAATATGAGCTTGTGAGATAGTGTGACAACTTATTCTTGGGTCTCGTATAGAGTTTGATTCCAACAGTTAGAACCTCAAGTACTTTTTCGTATGGCTGTTCTCATTGATATTTTACACCTGACAACACTTGTTTGTCGTTTAGAGTCAACAATATCATCGTAATTAGAAAAACTACGCCTGTGTAGTTCTTTTGTAAACCACAGGAGACCATCGGGGCTTTTCTCAAAACGAAAATGTGGCTGAATCAAACGATGTTCCATGATGCGGATCTTGCTTAAGTCGTAAATGGACCTTTGCAGCTTACACCATGTGTTCTTTACTTTAGCTTTGAACCATACAGTTCTTTTGCATGTAGATATCCTCATTTAGTACCATTTAAAATTTGTTTTGACATCCATCACCTTGAAATCATAAGTAATCGAGACTAGCGACTATTAAAAGAATCGGATAGTTTTAAGCATGGCTCTTGGCGAAAAGGTTTGCTTCATAATATCCACTCTTTTTGGGTATGTGCACCGCAATCTATTTGAAGGTTTCACCTTCCCATCGATCTCTTTTTTCTCTTGTAAATCACTTACACCTGTGGTTTACCCCTTTAGGTGCCTGAGACCAGAGCGGATTGGAATACATAGATTCCATTTCACGGATCCCATGGCTTTTTACCACTCTGGCCATCCATCTTCGGTGCTTCTTTGTGATGGGGATCATCTTCCTTTGTGATAGCAACTAACTTGGTAAGACTCGCTATGAAGACATATCTACGCGAGCTTAGCCTTACTCTATCCTCTGACAGCTCCACTTTGGTTGTGGTTCATTGTTCTGAGCTGATAAAGGTACTAGTTCCTCTTGTCTTGGCTCTTGGATTTACCAGTTTCCACATGTGTGGATCTTGTTCCCCGGTTCCACTGACCTTGTTCTATCGGGTACATTTTCCTCTTTGAACATACATAGAATCGATCAGTATAACCAAACGAACAACGTGATTCGATTTGTTCTTGAGTGAGTCGAAGCTCCTCAAGGTATTTTACTCTTGGGTTTGAGGTATATATAGTCTTCCTCCGAAAAGTTGCGTGGTACTCCTGTAACCTTTTATCAGAAGGACTATAAAATAGTCGCCTCTCGTTCCTTTAGGAATTGCTTGACAAACGCTTCTGCAAACCTCATGCCTTTGATTCAACTTATTTGGATCCTTTCTTAAGACATGTGCGGGAGCACCCGTATTCGGATGCTGGCTTAAGCCCAGGCTAAGCCCTTTCCCTGATGCGTAAGATTGTCTTAGGAGCCGTTTAGAAGGGCAAATTCGGAAGATACGTGCGGTTTACATGACCCATATTTGGCGATATAGGTGAGATGAATAACCGCAATGACCTCACACCATATCTGAAGGATTACATTTCTTCTTTACTTGCAACTCCATTTCTTTGGGGGTATTCAGTCTTGCGTGGATTGAAACTATCCCTCTTGGGTGAGTAAGACTTAAAACTCTCCGGATAGTATTCACCACCTCGGTGGACGAAGCTCTTTTTGATATGGAGTCTAATTTAGCACTACTTCGACCTTATACTCTGAAATTAGTGAGTTTGGACTTTTGGCGCGTGGGTAAATATATCATATCTTGAGTAGTCATACGTAAAGGTGACAAAATACTTTCAATACCCTCCTGCAGCTTGGACATTTATTGGTCAGCACACATCGGTATGCACCAATTCAATGAGATTTGGGTTCACGCGATATCTTTGGCTTTAAAGGGCCTTTTGGTCATTTTACCTTAAAACAAGGTCGCATCTTGGTATAAGGTTCAAAGTCCCGGGAAGTTAAGATCTACTTTTACCAAACCATGAATCCTATTGATTAATAAGCCTAATCGCAAATGCCAAAGTCAGTTTCATTTGAAACTTTCCTTTTCTTGGCTAGGTGATCATGTATCAAACATTTTATTAATTAAAACATCATAGGACATAGGACTTAAATAATAAAGACCATCTATCAAATCTTTAGATTTTCAAATAAGCGAGTTGAACTTCTTATTGCTTAAATAAAGGAATTAAATTCCTTTATTAAACCTTATTCGAATAAACAACTAAATTAAATTCAACTTTTAAAATCCAATTACCTATAAGCGAGTCTACTAAACATAAGTCCTATCATTATTGAAAATAATTCTTGTCCTAATGCTTTACTTGGAGACATGTTCTCCATTTTCCAAGCCTCTAAAAACTCACATTCTACATCGGCGAAGCTAGTTTGTGCAGATAACGCAAAGTAACGGACATGGTTAGTGGCTCTGAATCAATGATCCGGCTTTATCATTATAATTCTCCACTAAACAAGCTTGACCACATTTAAATTACCCATTACCTTGCTTTTGGCAATCGACGGTGCCTTCCAGTGAAGCCATACAATCAGCACTTGAGCGCTTGCCTTTGGCTTCTTCTTAGCGGTGGTTTAGTAGCGGTACACGACCATACTGCTTGTTTCTTATTCTTTTCCCACCCTTCCAGGAACACCTTTGGGCTTGAAGTAGAACCCTCGGGTCATATAGACCTGCTTTGACTTCAGAAAGCCCTTCGGCGCAAGTTCATGCATCTTCTGTGGGGTTCGATCCATCACTATTCCATCATATAAGTCGCTTTCGTGGTAAGCGATGGTGGATTCAAATATGAAATCAATTTGGGACCTTTGCTCCATCTTCTCTGACCGCCCGGCTTGATTGAGATGTGACATCATTTCGAATAATGATCCCTCACACTTCCAGTCTGTTCTAGTATTCAATTATAACCTAGCGGCTTGCCTTAAAACTTGTTGATTGGCACAGCATCCTTGCCGAATGCAGACCCATTATCTCTAAAGATGAGATATCTGTCTTTCAAAATGACTGCAACTCTTGGCGAGAATATAGCGTGACGTATATTTGCATCAAATTCTCATGATCTTTCGACTTGGTCGGATGCATTTCTTCTGCCGGGCTCATTGAGCTTTGGTGTGGTTAGAGGACAAACTTGATTTTAAATAAAAACGATATCACGAGGTTGGTTTTTCATTAAACTATAATTATTTCCATCCATAGGCTTTTGACTCAAAATCATTGCAAATTAGGTTAAATGATGCCATTTTAAGAAAAAATATTTTACTAGTATTAAGCGTAATATCTTACAATAAACATAATCTTAAAATTTAGTTAATCTCCCAAAACTATTTTACATTTATTGTAAACACAATTATTAGTTTCCATTATAAACACTTACGTTGGGCAAGATATTTATAACAAATGAATTTGATTCGTGAAATGATTAGTATCTAAGTTGGTTCGAGGAAAGATGAAGTCTGGCTGATTTACTTAAATCCTTATGCCCAGAAATGAACTTTCTAGATAATACACGTCATTCACTCTAATTGTTTCAAAACTTTGGGCACTTAATAAAATATCATAAGCCTCGTTAGGAGAATTAGTAATTAAATTAAGTTTGAATGTTTTTAACATTGTTTAATTTAATTATCTTTATATAAGATTAGAAGCGTTGGGCGATCAATCTTATTAAAATTTTGAAACTTAATTGAGGTCTAATCAATAAATCCAGCCATGTTTTATCCGTTAGGGCATCACATGATCATTTTATTATTAGACCCACAATGGAACTTATAGGTTTAAGTAATTAAATTAATTAAAACCTTCACCATTCAATATTTTAAATAATAGGGATTTTCTAAATTATTTCAAAAAAATAAAATAATTTTCATAATAATAATTATTAAACTAGATAATAGAATCATAATAATTATTATGCACATGTAATTATCATTGATGCAAATTTATATAGCTTTCCACCTATTCTATATGGCATGTTATCACATAAGCGTGTTATAAGCGTATAATTTAAACCATTAAAAGCATTAATTAAATAACCTAATCCATGGTTTTCCCTAAAAATTAAAATTGGGCCCTGTCTGAGAAATATCCTAAGAGTTCTTAGGCCCAATTATTTTAGTTTCTGGCGTAAAAGCGCTAAAATAAATTAAATACTAAATACTAACATGTTTAATTTGAAGGGTAGTAGGTCCGTAGTCCACGGAAATCAAAAGCGGGCCCGGGGAAGAACCACCCTGCTTGCCTGACTGAGCAGTGCTGAGAAATGGCTGCCAGCGACTCACTTGGCGCCTACTTGGCTCGGCTATCGGCCAGTGAGGCCAGCGCGCGAAACTCACCGGCGCGTGTAGGCGCGGCGTGACGGCGTTTCTCGGGCTACCGCCCAGATCCCCGACCAAATGTCTCCTCCTCCTCTAACGTTTCACGGTGGTCAGTTCTGAGATGGTGTCGAGATCTTCTCACAGAAGCTTTCCAAACAGCAGAGGTATACTGATTTGATTTGAAATTAAAATTTACACTTCTTTTAATTAATTAAAAAAAATGTAAATAATAAATAAAGCCAGGGAAGGCTTTGATCTTACTTCAATGACCTCCACAGTACAAACCCGAAAAATTAATACAGTAAAAATCTACCATGGATGCAGGGCAAAACCGTTAAAATAATCGTCCATTCATGGGCAAAAATCATAAAGTGCCAGATCAATCATGCGATCAACAACAAATAGAACCTAGGTGCCGCCTTATACTAAATCAACATAATTACATGCATTATTGAATCACGAATACGCATATCACAATAAAGCAGCTGATATACGTCTTAGGTGGAAGGAAAGCCTTGTGTGGGCGTGGATCTAACAATATGATTCGCGTCTGTTAATATCACAAAATTGATATTAAATAAAATTACATATAGATTTGCGAGATCGAAAATCAAACTGAACTTAGATGACCACCAATAAGCACAATTTATATTTATTATAAATTTATAATTTGCTCATATAATTTGAAAGTACTAAGTGGGACCCACGAAGGCGTAATTCTTTAACAAATGTGATGGATGAAGTCGAACATCGAAGTCCATATAGAGGCGAAGTGAAACGCTGATATGCGAGAAAGGCCAAGTAGTTATGTAAGATCCTGCTTGCTTCCATGAAAGTAGAGCATATCTTTATAGGCATTTCAAAACCTTACATGTCCAAACCCCAATAAGATTAGTTATGAATCATTCCCTAAAAAGTACAATATATATTTACATGCACATTTCAAAGTGAATAGGTTCGATCACCAGTAAGATTCGGTGGTTGAGGTTAAGCATTGGTATAGGAAAAATGCAGGGTTGAAACGAGTCTTCGCTGAGAACTAAATAGAAACTACTGATATTGTAATCTTGAATGAATAAATGTCGAAAAATTTTGAATAGGTCCAAAACTAGATAGATCATGATCAATAATGGATCATGGATCCTTAGTTATAATTCCAAAAAATTTATGATAATGTAGCATACAACTGTTCAGGTAAAACGGAACAAAATCCTGATCATACAACTCTAACAAATAAATTGGATATTTGGTTTATATTAATAATTTTTTGTTTCTTTTTAAATCTAAAATACACATTGAGGGAGAGATTTGATTTTCCCATTTCATTCTCTATTCTAACCTTGGAAATATGATTGAGCTTTAATTTCTAAATGGCAAGTACACACAACAACCGTAATAGTAAGTAAGTAGAGGACTAAAGCAACAAAGGGAGCTGAAAAAATCGGGTGACTGATGGAATTGGTAGCCGCCGTGCACCGCTTTCCCATATGGTATTCCAAAGAAATTCCCGAATCGCCGTAATTTGACCCACTACCACCGTTGCCATCTTGGAATTAGCCACAGCACCAACACCAAGCCGTAGGCGCCGCCGCCGCCGCCGCCGCCTCTGCTATCGGTACCGTTCGATTCAGAACGCTGGAGACTGGTCCATTTTGATATGCCGTAGGGTATATGACTATTTGGGACCTGGGTGTTAGGCTATTCAGGGTCCCTCAACCACTGTATATCAAAAGATAAAAAAAAGTGATTGAGATTAAAGATCATTTTAAACATGAGTTTCAGAAAATATAACAATTCATCGAATTTTATCCCATTTGGATAAATACCCTTATGTAAAAATAACAATTTTTATAAAGTATATAAATACTTAAGGACAAGGTATTTGTTTTAAATATCAAGCAGGACATCCACAAAGGGAGAGATCTCAACCTCATGTTCAGAGAGTACTCGAGGATACTTTATATACTAAATAAATTGTTTAGTTGTCGCTTAAGGATAAAGGTATTTTGCCTATGAAAGATATTTTGAAGAAAAAATATATGAAGGTAATAGATGTGTAAATTTTGGATTATTTGATATGTTTTTAATAAGCGAAAATAAAGAAAATGATAGAGAATGAAGAAAAGATGAAAAGGTTGGAAGGGCCAAACCATGGTGGGAGGAAGGGTGCCAGCATTCCTGGTGGTTGATCAGCAATGTTGGCAGACCTGGGCTCCACGCTGGAGCGAAGGCAAACTGAGCACCCAGCCATCATGGAAGGCACAAAATATCACCAATTGATCATCTTATCCCCCTTCGTTCTCCAAATTCAACGTGACCATTCTTCATCTACTGCGTCCATACGCCCTCAATGCATATTTTGCATAATACATTCACATTTCCAAATACCTCTTAATTTTTACATAAAGGCTTCAGATTTGGATTATAACCGGACAAATCCAACAAAAATCACCCCCTAAAAGTAGAGAGATAAATCCATCCTCAATGCCCATTTATCACATCTTATATCATAAATTATACCCTCAACATATTTTGTAGAGAAAGGTATCTTTTGTACCTCATTTTATATATTTTAAAAATATGTTAGTTTGGAAATATGTTAATTTTATAGGTTTTCATGGATAATGGCTTGATTTTATTTATTTGTTTGATAAAAACTTAAAATGGTGGTTGGGGATTAAAGACTTTGAAAAATAAATTTGACCTTAATTTTGTAAAAATATATTACTAATGTATTAGTCAAAATAACAGTTTTTTTATAAGACTCATTGTAAATACATAAAAGTGACAAAGGGTATTTTAATCCCGTGTATTATTCTTCAAAAATAAATAAATAAATAAAATAAAACAAAAGATTATGTTATCAAAACAAAATATATTTATTTTTAAGAAAACATGCATGGGAACCGTTTAGAATTTTCAAAATTTGGATTATTTAAGGTTTTTTAAACCTGTATTTCAAAGCTTTAAAAGCTTTGCATGACAGTATACAATACATAGTAGATAGATAGATAGGTGAAAGCCCCAGTCCAAACCGAGTCAGATCTGAGACTAGAGCTGGTCTCTTACCTCTTTGGCATTTGCGGAAGCTTGTGCTGGTGCCGACTATTAACGGTAGGGTTGGCGCTATAATGTGCGCCAATCCCCCACTGCGATGTAATCATTGCCACGTGAAATACCCCCGCCGGCATCTCAGCATCCTCTGCTCAAGCACCTCCCGAACCGGTTGGAACATACACGTCACCTGCATCCCGCTGTCATCACGTCGCGTCGCTCCCGGCCAAGCAGCATCACCTTGGCGTGGGGAGAAGTAGATTATTCGACTCTGGTTGCGGTCGACCCCAGCAATGACGTCGATCAGCCCCATCCCGGCAGAAACTAGGAGAGCAGTGGTCTATCCAGATATGCATAAACGACATTATCGATATCCCGTCGCCGTCCAAACCGAGCTGGGACGCAATGATGGATCTGAACGTTGTGGATTATCACATTGCCGTGACGTATTTCCAGGCAATGCAGCCACGCCGACGATCTGGACGTTAGCGCCGCGGCCGTCCCAGTCGTTTTGCCGCTTTTACTATCAGCTCCGCCGAGTTTTATCATCGCTGTCGCCGGAAGACGATCCAGCTCCGGTCGATAGCAGCGCCGGAGGTGCCAGGATTGTAGGAGTCAGGTGGTCGGTGACGACGTGCATTTTGACCCGCCGCCGACTGCTGGCCGAACTGTCCGCGATTACGCCAGATGGCGGTCCGCCATCTCAAGCGAGGATTGCACCGCCAGCGTCAACCGGTTGCCGGAGAGACATAAACTTTGGTCATTTTCTTCAACCCCAGCAATCCCTCTCATGATGCGACGCATTCACTCTCCTGTGACAATAAATCAGTGATAATCCACTGAGAAAAGAATTTTGGGGTATTTCTTTACCTTCAATATACAAAATAGATAACATCCAATAGTTTATATACCTTTGAACTTATGGGTAGCGTCTTCAGGATTGGGGTGTTGATGGGGAAAGATGAGGCGTTATGAGAGGAAGAAGGCTGAGAAGGAATATAAAGAAGCAATGTGGGTGTTCTCTGACATCTTCTTCCCTGCGTAAAGCAGGTGAAACCCATGACTTCTGTAAGTTTAAGAACAAAAACTTGATGTGTTTATATGAAGAAGGTGGAGGACTGTAATAGGAAAAAAGGATGTGATCTAGTCAAAAGAGAGAAGAAAGATATTCTTTGCCTTAAAATCATTCTATGGATTATCCCAATCCAGGACTAGTTAACTTAAGAAAAGAGATCCTCTTCATCTGCTGCCTTCGCAGGGAAAAGGGGTTGAGAGTTTTAAAGTTTTAAACCATGGTTGAAGATCAAAAACAAAAAACAGAAAACATGCTTTTCGGACTGTTTGGATTAAATTAAAGACCAGTTTTGGAACAAATCCCGAGGAGAAATGATTTGATGTTGAAAGTATTTCCTAAAATATGAACAATAGCCTTTGGAATCTAGGCTTTGACAAAATTGAAATATCCGTTATTTTTTAACTGTTTTTACTGTTAGAGGAAGGATGTAATGTAAAGCTTTATAATGATGGCTGTAACGTTTTGTGGCATGAGTGACATTGCAGACTACTATCATTCTTTTGGCAAGCAAATTATTATTATTTTTAAATTAATCTACAAAAGCGGGACACAGTGCAACCCTCAATTATATACGTAATAAATGAGATGGCCAAAGAAAATCCAAAAAGAACAATACTTGTATTCCAAATAAGATTTTTTCTAAAATAAAAAATTGATTTTTTCTTAAGGAATCCTAGCCTCTTTACTTTTAAGTAAGGAGGGGTGATTATTTTTATCATTTTTACTTGGATCACTCTGACTTTACCTATCTTTCATTTTTTTAATAAAATGGTTGTCCACATTAACCTTGGTTTATTTGTTTTTATAATTTGAAGTCATTGTTTTGGCGTTACTTCTTGATAATCGTTACTTTTTTTTATGCAGTGTGTGGTTGTCATCGTCTTGATGTAATAGTTGGTTGTGTCGTTTTAGTACGATGTTTTAGTTTTCGTCATTGTGGTGCAACATTAATTTGTTATTGTTATGTTTGGCGATTTAAGCGAAGCAAAATATATCTGATTAGAAACAATCAATCGATAATCCATTCATTGCTCTATTATAAAATTTAAGTCATAAGTATTATCACCTTTATGATAGTAATATAGTCATGTAGGTTATTATATAGCTTTCATCGATTTATTATGTTATTAACTTTGATATTGTTTTTTAAAAGCTATGATTTTTGATTTTAATTATGTTTTACATCGATATATTGTTAGTTTGAATTAATGAAATATTTTCTGTAAAAAAAACTTTAATCTTTATAAACAAAATAATAGAGAGCGGTGATATTCAAAGTGAATAGATGTGAAAATAATTTGTAACATTCTTACCTATATCATTTCAAAATCATCTCTTACGTAGATGGGTACTCATTACTTATTCATTGATTGAATCATTTTAGACATTTTTTGAATTTTTTTATATGACTTCCTTTCATGGTAATTATGAAAACAATTCTCAATCCACTTTTAATTTTTAAAAGTAACAAAGTTAAATTTGATTTAAATAACAAAAATGAAATTATATTTTACTAGCTCGAAGATAAAGAATTGCGGATACCTTGCCGGTCTGATAACTATAACCAATGGGGTCAGGAATGATATACAAAGTGGAATATAGAGCTTGCTTCAACTGGCTTTCATCATCATCTATCTAATCTATCATCTCTAATCATTATGTTTGTTTTTTGTGTTTTTTTTTGCCCTTTTTACTTTTAGGGTTTGGTGAGATAGGTTAGATAATGAATTGATCCATCTTGGATTCTTGTGTTTTAGTATGCCTTCAATCTCAAACTAAGCCTCAACATACATTTTCTTAAGAATCAATGACTTCCCATACACCATTTAGCCCCACCAATGGCCCAACATTATTAAAGCCAAACTGTAGGACGTCAATTCGAGGGTGATTTGATCATTAAAAGAATAATTTTCAAAATCTATTTTTGAACTTATTTTAACAAAAATATTGTTATTGTTTTGATTTTTTGGGAAACTTGTGTTTCAACCTATTATTGTGGAGAATGCAAAAATAATAAAAAATATATGATTCATTATAGTTTTATATAAAATAATTGTATTTTAAATATAGTAATATTGAAGGAGCCGGAGAGATGGCCTAATTATAATAGGTCTAGGCCTCCACCCGAAAACAAGCCCAGCCAAAGGCCAACCCTGCATCTCACACGGGGCCCCACGGTCGCTGACGGGACTAACTGAGAGCAGCCGAAGCTTATACTGCTGAATCAAGTAGTCGCGTATAAAAATAGGGTAGAGTATAAACAAATCTTTCCCACTAGCGAAGAAGTGGTAAACTCCATAATCACTGTACCATAATAATAGCCATTTCCCAAAGAGCCTAATGGATCATGTCTAAGACTGGAAGCAGGCTCAACCTTGCCTAAAAGCCTATGCGGTGACGCTTGCTGTGGGTAGGCGAAAGGCGATCGCCTCCAGGCTCGCATTCTGCAAAAATATTGTGAGGCCATTCTGTAATAATTTAGGCCTCTTAAAGCACTCCTTTTAGCCTTTTAAATTCCTTAGGCCCACAGTAAACGACCGTACGAGCTATGGCGCGGTCATAACCACTAAATGGCATACTTATCTCCTGACATTTGGTTAGAGCGAACCTCAACCAGTGTACTTCCAGCTGAGGTGTGACCAAGAGGCGCCCATTGGTGTGCCTAATCATTGATGACAGGCTAAGTAAAGTGTTATGCGTGGTTTTTAAAAGCAAATGTAGTTGTCTCATATGAAAGGACAAGATTTTTATTGAGGTTCGTGTCTTTTAAGCCGATTATGAGTTTGTATAAAGTTTGGAAGAGGAAGTCGCGTAGTAAAATGGTAGAAAAGAACAATTTATTCTGAAATCGATGGATTTATCCACTACGTAGTGATGGTAAGACACGTCGGTTTCTTGAGTCATTGTTTTTTATTACCTAAACAAAAATCTTTGTTTTTGTGTGTTTAAAATCAAAACGGGTCTCAGTCATAAAATCGGAGTAAATACAAAACATCGTCTTGAATCTAAAAACTGTTTATATTCTAGGAGATCAAGCATAAAGGCAGTGTTTTTACATTTCATTATTTTGTTCTCTACAAACTGTCCTCGCTTTCAAACTACAGGGAGTTCTTGTAAAAAGACAGGCCATGGACTAAAAAAAAAAGCACAAGGGGAGAATACTATTTTTCAAAAGCTGAAACTTAGAAACCCGTAGCCTCAGGAGAGGATTTTTAGCCTTTGGATTTTCGAATCTATCTTGACCAAAGTTCTTAGTCTGATATTAAAGCTGATTTATTCTGATAATCATATAATATTAAGGAATAAAAATAATTTAATCGTTGTAGATGTTATAAAGTATTCTTATTTTGAAGCAGCTATGAATTAATTTATATAGTATATTGAATCATTATATTTTTAATATTCTTTACCGTTAACTGAAGTGATTCTTACGTCGATAGATTGAAGCGAAGATTTTTATTTTTTTAAATTTGCCATCAACACAAACCAAGTATATGTTTTTTTCTTTTTTTGACATATATTCATAATGGGAATAGAGGCAGGGCCTGCCATCCCTCGTTTACCATCTAACTCTTGACTTTAGTTTTGGACATATTTAGCTTCAAAAAATAATTAAAATAGTTTAAAAATAAAAATACCCAATTAAATCAAGTGATAATAATATAGTAATACATGGTATATGTGTTAATTAAAAAAATTATATATGATAGCGTATTTGAAAAAAAAAAAATTGTGACAACCAATGATGCAACATTGACTTCTGCACTCTCATTTGGATGTGTTTATTTTGAACTATTTTACTATTTTTTTAAAAAAAAAAAAAAAAACTAAATATTTCTAAGCTCTTTTGAGACTTGGGGATTGAGGCCTCAAGGGCAACGATTCATGCACATTTTATTTAAGAACGCATAGAGGATCACGGCAGCCCATATAAATTAGGAGGAAGTAATGGATAATGTAGGCCAGGAGGATAAGCAAGAGGCAGATCCCATTACCTCCACACAAAAACCCCCAAAAACTAAAAGTTTGATCATAAATTTAATTATAAGTTTGATGGCTTCTTTAATGAATCCTTTGCAGTAGAAGGAGAGGATAGGGAAGATGGCCCCCATAATTTTGAAGTGGAAGGTCCTTAGCTCATTGAAGAAATCTTTTTATTTTGGATTTATTCTATCTTTTTCTTTGGTATACAATTAGTGTATCAATTAGGTCAATTAATCCTTTTCCGTCCACCTCAGCCACAGTGAAGTCGACCCACCTCATGACCCACAGCTATTTTTATCGTCTTATTTGGTTACACGGAATCTTTTATTTTTTTATTTAATTCGATTATGAGAGTTGCTGGTGTATGAATGGATCGACGTTTGACTTGTGAGTATGAGGATGGGATTGTATGTATGTTTAATAATGTTATCCCAAATTAAAGGTATACTTTCAACGTTACGATTACGTTTGTATTATATGGAAAAAAGATTCGTAATTTCTATTACACAACTTTCATTTTGAAAGAAAGCTTGTAAGTCGTATAAAATTTGGATTTGATTTAACATGTAACGACCCTTGAAGGTCTGTTTGGGAGTAGTAAAAAAAAATATTATAATATTTTCGTACTAATTTCCTTGAAAATTAGTGAGGATGCAACATCAAAGATTAAAGCAAAAAAAGAAACGACTCGAGTTTTATATTGGTAATAAAAAATCATATAATATAAGATTACAGATGTGGGTATATTGAGCAGGGCTGATATATATCATCTGTCTCGCGCTAAGATAGGAGATAAACTTTATATGGCGATTATTTAAATATAGATTAATGCTTAATATAGTAAGCGATATTTTAAAGCGTAAGAAGGCTCTTTTTGAACAAAGAAGCGGACTGATATCTATATGATTGAGTCGAGTCGTTATAAATGGTATTTTGAGGAGTTTTTTATATCCATGTGTCGGATAGAAAAAAGTTTCTGCTGTGTATATAAAATATGAGTTTAACGGCCTGGTAGACGTATTTTAAAGCTAGATGAAGGGAACTCTTGGATTACGAAGTGGAATGATATCACATGGTTTAAGAATTTTGGATCGTTACATTATATGATGATTTAATTGAGTTAGAAACATTATCACGGCGTTAATCACGAAAACTCGTGGCCAATTAAAGGCTATATAAATGAAGTCGATGACGGGGAAACATCACTACGGGAGGGTGGGTTGACAATGATACTTGTGAAAAAAAAAAAAAAAAAACAAATCAAGATTGGTGTAGAAGTAACTTACTTGCTTTTTAAAAATAAAACTTATATATGAAAGGAAGAAACGATATAACAAGTGATTTAGTAAAAAATGATAAAAAAATGACTACCGTCGTTCAGAGAATAATGGCATGAAAGATAAGAAAGCGAGGGCAGTTATAGTTTCCAAAGAAATATGAGACACAAAATGGATATATATAGAATCAAAGCATATATAATCAAAGCTTATGTTTAATTAAAAAAAAGTGGTTGGAAGGAGAGTGCTTTTGAATTGGTTAGAAATGCCAACTTTCACATATATTGATAAAGTGGTAAATTAATAAGTTTCACTAAAGATTAGGGGTTGTTTGGTATTAAAATGAACTCTTCTCAATTTTTTTTTTCTTTAGTTTTTTAAATCTTATGAAAAAAGTGAGACCATTTTAAAAAAGAGTATATGTAAAATTGAAAATTAAGGGCTTATTTAATTTGAAAAAAGCAAAATTTAAAATAAATGAAATTTGAATGGTTTAAATAAATTTATCATTCTTGGTTAAATATTAATTAAAGCAGCTTAATGTTTTAGAAAATATATAATAAGAAAGAGGTCGCGTATTCGAATTCAATGAAGACGTTTCTTATGTTTTTTAAGCTAGTTTAGGCTCGAATGAAGAATGGTTTTGGAATATATTTTATTAAATAAATTTGTTTGGAAACCTAAAATGTTTAACTTGTTTTAATGTTTTAAATCATATCTACTATTTTATTTTTTAATTTTTACATCTGCGATCATTTAAAAGAATACAAAACCATTAGAAAATAAACTTAAAAACAAAAAAACAAAATATTTTGTAGTTGTCAAACACATTTTCAGAATCTTATTTACATAGAAACTTATTTTCAGAAATATGAACCGAACAGGTCTAAAGCACTAAAGTTAGTGGAAGTGATATCGTATGTCGATGGGTGGTGTTAATGTATGGATCATTATCGATATTTCTTAAACTTAAGCGATCTGAATAATAGCGTGTGATATTCGACTAGCATTTTTGGCCTGTTATTATTCGTGTTAAGCGAGGTTAACACGAATATGATATTAATTTGATTATTTAAAATAATAAAATTATAATTAATTATAGTGGTTTAATATAAATAACTTCATTAATTTAACATGATTATTAATTTTATTTATTTAAATTAATAAAATTATAATTAATAATTCATATTTAACACAATAATAAATAATAATTAACAATTAAATTATTCATAATGATGTATATCTTGATTAGTTAGAATTTGTGTTAAGATAGTTCAGTATGAATATGATCGTTTATTAAAACGTATTAAATTTGACGGATAACAACTAGGCTGACAGATTACTCTGGCCAAAGCCTTAAAAGCGAGTGTTGAGTTTACGTATCGTATTCGCGTATGGCGTCGAATTTTGCCAGATCTACTCGTTAGTCGTTACACTTTTACCACAAATCAAAAATTGCTGTTTTGTGTTTTCAAAATCATTTGTCTCTCAATATGTTGAAACCAATTAGCCGTGTTTGAACTTCAACAAATGGACCTGGGGCCGCATTTAAAACCCATCGGCTTATGTAAATATATAGTTAAATCTAACAAAATTTACACCTAGTTAAACCACAAATGATATTTTATTGATACAGTCATTTTTATAATTTTATTTTGTCATTTATTATTTTTATTTCCCACTTGTTGCTTTTTGAAAGCAGTGTCTACCAATTCTGTCAGACAATTTTCATGAAATGTACAAAATTTTCTGATCTTTAATTGACCTATCAAATCCATGCCACCTGTCCCTAGGCTTTTCCAGGTTTGGGGGCAGGGGCCAATTCTCTTCAATGCGTAGATTCAAAAGGCTCGTTCGGGAAGCGTTGGGTTTCCGAAGCTGAGATCCCTCCATATGACTTTTTACCTTTTTGCCCTCAGATGATCACATTACTACTGTTCCTTACCTTTGTGGACACCTGCATCATTTGAAACTTGCATCAGAGTTCAGAGAGAACCGGAGGGAGAGAGGAGAGGGAGGAGAGAGGGAGAGAGGAGAGAGGAAGGGGAATAGAGAATAACGCCAATTGAGGTCATGGGGTTACTTTATCAGCTTCACCATGGAGGGTTTCGGTTCTCGATTCGGGCGTTGAAGGTGCTTCATTTTCCTAGATTTTTCTCCTTTTCTTGATGAATTTTTCTCCGGGGTTGTCGTGCTCTGCGTTTATTTTTTTCATATATAATTTTAGAGTTATTGCTTGATATCCTTGCTAATCTCCTGTTTCACTTGGAGTCTAAATCTTTGATTTTTTATTTTATTTTTTAGGGAACTTCATTTCTTTCCACCCATTGGTTTTTGTTAGGTGTAGAGGTTTTTGAATGATAGAAAATTTACTAATGATTTTAAGGTTAGTTTTTTTGAATTATAAGAAATTTTTGTTGGTAGGGTTTGACGAGTTAAGAGATTTCATGTTCCCCGCTGCTTGGACAAAACCTATTTCCCTCTGTTTGGATGTTAAGAAAGTGAGTAAAGGAAAGGAAAAAGGAGGTCTGAATCTCATATTATTTCTTTTTAGGTTTAGGAAAAGGGAAGTTAAGCTCGAGCTGGCCAATTATTATGTTTCTATCAGTTGAATGGAAATTATTGCTTTTCTCATGTCCTGAAAAATCAGATTCCAGCTCACACAAGACTTCCTTTCTCTCTCTTTCTCTCTCTCTCTCTCTCTCTCTCTCTCTAAATTTCTCACTTTAGCCAAAATGGATTGAATGACTTTTGAGAAATAGGGTTTGCTAGATAGAAATTGCTCTGGATATCAGATAATAAAGAAAAAGAAGAAAAAATGGTGAAAAGATCTTCTGGGAATACACCAAGGAAAAGGCTTGCTGACATTAGCAACTTTCAAGGGAAAAAACCTAAACCCACAACCCAAGTTGAAAAACCTCCGTCCATGTCACCTACTACTAAAATTATAGAGCATCTTCACCAGGTATATCTCTATTGGTTTCAACTATTTTACTTCTGGGTTGTGTGTTCTTCGTATCGACAGTTACTTTGCATGTTTGGTTCTTTGGAAATTGATCAGGGAAAATATGACATTGACAAAGCTCCTTGCAGACAGAAAGTATCCTTTACTAACATGTTGGAGTGAAAATGCCATGGGTTTTTCATTGTTTGCATTTGCTTTGTGATTCAATTTTTGGAATATTTTGGTTAGTTTCTTTTAATTCAGTTATCCAGTACAGCTCATGGAAATGACTGGAACTAGGTGCAGAAAATGCAGATCAGTTTGCAGAAACTTCGGCAACAGAACTTGCAGCTTGCACAAGCAAACAGCCAGATGTTAATGGGGTCTGACACACAATCCGTTCTCAGAAACCTGGGTGTTCATTTTGTTTTAAGGTGTATAACTAGATTTTGCTTAAGACAGATATTGGTTCTTTGTAAGTGATGGAGACGATTCATATTTCAATTTATTGCAGGAACCCAATTCAGGCAAAGATAGGGTAAGCTTAACTAGACACCCATTGTGTTACAAATGGTCATCCTGTTTGATTCCTATTACAGTTCCTTTTTATGTATTTTTTAGTTAAAAGCACTACATCACGAGCTGGGCTGTACAGCAAGCTTATACATTAGAAATTCAGAATTGGAGGTCAGTTTAGCCATTCTTGCTATCATGTGTGTGTGAATATAAGATTAGTAGAGTAAATTGCACTACTGACTTTTGTTTGACGGTTGTCTTATCCAGGAGAAGGCAAAGAAGAGAATATGCAAAAAGATCGGCAATCAGGTAGGGTTGAAAATTCGTTTGTGGTTACCTGCCACAGTTCATTCTGTTTTGATCTTTGGCGTCATATGTTACTCATACATTTCTCTTTTCTATCTTAAGGTGAGAACAATCACGAAGAGTCGCGAGAGGCAAGGAATCTTTCAAAGAAGATAAAAGTGATGAAACCTTCTGTAATACAAAGGCGACAATCAAAAAACCAGCGTAAGTAACGAAATCAAGTAGCCCATTTGAGAATGTCTGGATGAACTTACTTTCTTTGATTGTTTTGCGGCTGTTGTTTACCCATCTATTGATAATTGGTGTTTTCAGCTGTTGTTAACCCGTCACGTAAACAAGTCCAAGAAAGCGGTAAGCTGAAAAAACAAAAAGTAGTTTGTGCTGCTGGTTACATTGATAAATACTTTCTCCTTCTTTCCTTTTACTTTCACCAAACTTTGAATAGAGAAAAAGAAAAAGAAAAATAAGAAAACAAAAGCAAATTAAGCGTTTTCTGTATTTACAAAGCAGAAAGCTCAGTCAAAACTGACGTCTGCTAGGTTCACATCTGTGAAATCTGAATCCACTGAAGACTTGTTTGGGATAGATGATGCCATTCCTTCCTCCCAGCAGTGTGATGATCTAAGGTATAGCAATCAATTCTCAACTTCCTTGTGTTCATCAGTAAAAGGGACAACGAAGGGGTTGGTTCCTTGAAGTTGCAGCTCAGATTTTCGAGTAATCCATGGGAGGAAGGCCTTTGCGCCGAGGAGAGCAGCTGAGAGGTTCAGTCCTACAAAAATTCGCCAATGTAAAAATGGAGATCAGGGGTACAGATTTAATTCATCCCTCTGGTATTGTTGAAAGTAGCAGAAGCGAAAAAAAAGACCTTTTTCCATTTCTTGCATCCACTACAGTTCTTGTGCCTGTGATATTTGCTTTCATGTATTTTTGTTCCTTTGACATTCCTAACTGTAACTTCCATACATGATATTTATCTCTTTATCATCCATGGATGATGATGCTTAAGAAAAGTCTAGATATTACATTGAAACTGTCTAGATTTCTTGAGAGCTTATGTTGTAACCACAATTAAAACTTTTCATTTTGTTTCTAACTTTTTGATGATGTAGGTTAAAATCCTTCTACATTGACTAGGGTTCTAATGAAGATACTTTTATTTTGTTGCCTATGCTATCTATTTTGCACATTCTATGTATCACGACCTGTGTACTGTTGCGTTATATTTCTTTCTTTGCCTAAATATATATATTGAGAGTAAAAGAGAGAGCCCAGTGTTGGGCTGAACAACACACTTCAAGTTAGGAGTAATTTTTGTAATTTGGTCTTTGAGGCGAAACCTCGCACGGGTATAGTATGATATGTTTAGGAATTATTGTTTTTATAATTTTGTCATATCCGGGGTTATTATAAATGTCTTCTATGTAAACCACATTTTTCGTAATAGTGAAAGTTTGGGTTATTCGTTCTTATGGATGATGTGGAGCCTGATATCGAACCATGTAAAATCTTTGTGCTATATTTATATATAAGCGCTGTGTGGTCTGACTCAGAAGTAGTGAAGTAATTGGGATATAAGAGGTGACAGGAGTTTAAATCAGATCGCTATAAAGAATAGAATATTATAATATAGCCAGATATCTAAAGTGAATAGATGTAAAAAAAAAAAAACAATTGGTTGCAAGTAGTGTTAATTAAAGCAATTAATGGTTACTTTGATTAATCATTCAATCAATCAGCTACACGATTAGCTATTATGCAATTAATGCATTTATAAGTGATCAATAATGATTCAAGGTCTCTTGGCCACCCATTGAGCTTTTAACATGAATTCTTTGATTCCGAGGAACTACTTTTTTTATTATTTAAAGAAAATTTATTGACTTAAATTAGCAATACATTTCAAAGAAACATAGAATATAAAAAAACGCTAAAACTTTTAGAGGATGACAAAATATCTAGATTAAAGGAAAAAGAATGGTTCCAAGATTTACGTATTTGATAATTAAAATATTTGTGAAATACACAAGGTTGAAGTCTGCTACATATTAGCCAGAAAACATAAATTACAAGTGTTTTTCATATAGGAAATACTTTATACAACTTTTGAACAGATTCAGGGTAATTTGACTCAATTGAATGTGATTTAAAAGATATTATATGCTCTAATATAAGTATTTTTATAATTCCGACTTAATCTTATAATAAAATATACAAAAATAATTATATTAAGTATTTGCCAGAAGTTTGTTATATAGATCATCTCTTTTAATTATACTTCCTTTTACTTTCCACTAGAGTTAATAATTTGAGTCTGATTGGTTGAACTAGCTCGCCCATCTGGTCAGGCCATCGTGCTATTTTCTTGGGGCTAAATTTGGCCAACTTGATTGAGGTTCAAGCACAGTGTTGACTCGCTTTAATGTTTTGTAGTGAATTTGAGTGACCCACTCGAGTAAAGGCCCGATATCTTTGTTATTTTATTGGCTCGAAAAATCTCCCGGGCAAATTTGTTTCAGTGCTTCCATTCTCTTTTTAGACATAACGGTCATAGCTCAAGGTTTGGTACTTCTTGATTTTATAATGCTTGAGTTCGAATCACCTTAACAAACAAAGGGGATTTAAAAAAAAAAATTTAAGAGAGCGTTGCACTCTACTTATATTGGATGGCACAGCGTCTCACAGCATGTTTTTGATTACAGTGAAACACGTTTAGATTTTCTAATTTGAAAAACATTAAAAATACTAAAAATACTAAATTCAAATAACAAAAAGTAATTTAAAAAACGAGGAATAATTTAAAAAGAATCTTTAAAATGGTGTTGTTTATTGTTTTCAAAAGCGATTTAAAGATAGCTTTGGTCGAACCTAACATGCCTTGAGTGTAAACAAGGGCAGTTATGATTTCTTATGGAATGCTACTAGCAACCAAATGATGCCAATGGTTTGTAATCTCATTGGACATGAATCATGTGTTTAGGGTTGAATAAAGAAAATTTCATGTACTAAATAAATAAATAAATAAGAAAAAGAAAAGTGAACCCGTCATATATTTTGAAACCTAACATCTAACATAGTTATGAATCATTAGAATATAGCTGCTGGGCTGGGCTGGACCATAAATTTGGACCTGAATTTTCCTTGCATTTCCTGGTATCAATTATTAAAAAATTTAGACTGAAATGTCAGCTAAATTGGGTGAGATAGAGTTTGACATGACCACATGAATCCAACATGTTCTTCACATGTTTGATTTTAGTATTAATTTGTTTTTTTTTGTGCATTATTCGTTTAATAAATAGGTAAATTTTAGATTGATTTGTATAATATGAATTTGACCAGAATGGTCGGAATTGACACAATTAGTCATATAAACATGTTTGGATTGGGTAATATGTAAAATCTGGGTCAGTTTTATAATGAATTTGATGCGAGATTGATACATTTAATCGTATAAACATGTTTGGATTGAGTATTTATGAGTTTTGGTTAAATTCAAGTCAACTTGCATTCTTCTATTAATAAATATGTAAAATCTAGATTGATTTTTATAATATGAATTTGACCTGAATTGACACATTTAATCGTATAAACATGTTTTGATTGAGTATTTATGAGTTTTGGCTAAATTCAAGTCAACTTGCATTCTTCGATTAATAAATATGTAAATTTTAGTTTGATTTGTGTAATATGAATTTGACCGAATTGACACATTTAATCATATAAACATATTTAGATTGGTAATATTAACAGTTTTAGTTAAAAATTGAAGTCAACTTGCATTCTTCTTCATTTAATAAATATGTAAATTTTAGATTGATTTGTATAATACAAATTTGATTCGAATTGATCTATTTAATCATATAAACTATGTTAAGATATTGTTGGGTCTTTTTCAAATTAGTTTTGATAAATACGTAACTTTTGGATCAAATGCGATGAGAATTTGGCTTGAATTGGCGTATTTATTATTTTGTTACTAACTTAATTATATCTTTAAACTCTTTAATATGTTTTGACTTGTTTTAAATATATTTTCAAATAAATGGATGAATTAAATTATAAATTATGTCTACCAACATTAATCGTATAAATTATTGTAGGAATTTGAAGCTCAAATCTCATTCACTAATTAGATATATAATTTATAAAATAAGTTACACTATATATTACATATTTAGTAGTTATATAATATTTATTTAAATTTATATTTTTATGTATGCTTTAACACATCACATTAGTTCTTTTTATATCTATCCTCCATGTAATATTATGTTTTTACAAGTATTTGAGCCTAAGTCTCTTATTTCCCATTTTACCCTTTTACCACTTTGAATCATGCCTTGGGACACATTATATTTTATGTATGCTTTGATACAAATCATGATTCTTTTATATATATTAAGATTTGCATATCGTAACATAATGTTATGTTTCACGAGTTCGATATAAATCTCTCACTTCCCCGTTTACCCTTTTACCACTTTGGATGAAGCCTTGGGGACACGATATTATATTTTTATGTGCTTTGATGCAAATTACCAATTCTTTTTATATATATTCATTTGCATATCGTATTTAATATTATGTTTTTCTGAGTTCGAGCATAGAATCTCACGGCCATTTTAGCACACCACTTTGAATCGGTATGGGGCGCGTATTATATTTTTTTATGTATCTTTGATCTGAAAATCACAAGCGTTCTTTTATATATATTCACTTAGCATATCGTGTTGTAATATTATGTTTTTTATAGTATTCGAAACTTAGAATCTCTCACTTCCCCATTTACCTTTTACCGCTGGAATGGGTCTTAAGGACCACGATATTATATTTTATACGTCTTTGTCTAAAAAATCGTGACGTTCTTTATATATTAACTTTGCATATCATGTTAATAATATTATGTTTTTCACAAAGGATTAGTCCCCAAAATACGGCTTAGTTTTACTTTTATCATTTTGAATCAGGCCTTAAGGACCTTTAATATTATATTTTAATGTGTGCTTTGACCGACATCATTAGTTCTTTTTATTTCTTTTTATTTCTTTTTATATATATATTCATTTTGTATATCACATTATAGTATTATGTTTTTATAAGGATTCGAGCCTAAAATCTCTCACTTCCCATTTTACCCTTTTATCACTTTTGAGTCAGGCGTCATGTACATGACATCAACACGCTTCATAATTTTTGACTTAGTTTCTGGCATCCTAAGGATTCAATAGCTACATTTCAAAAAGGAAAGCACAAAAAAAGAAAAAAAAAGGAAAGTAGAGAGGTGGGCCAACATCCTCACCATCTCGCACAAGAGAGAAAAAGAAAGGGGACACCCACTACCCTTTTCACCACAATTAAAACCATATTGGAGCCACGTTACAATTACCATTCCATAATAATCATAATCATAATCATAATCTTTAACAAAATTTTCATATTATATAATTTTCACAAAAAAATAAAATAAAAAAAATCCATAGATAAGATAGATATATTAAAGGAGGTGGGGTATGCGAAACAGAAATCATATGATTAAAAAAATATAAACAATTAGTGTTAAACTACCATCTCTTTTGCTCCACAGCCTTTACCTTGAATTCGGTATAATGTTGCTTCATATTTTGAACACATAGTCATAAAAACCACATGAAACTTTAGAATAAATTTTATTATAAAGTTTAATTTAAAGAATATCCTTAGAAAAGAAAGCCAAAGCTGTCTATGCCTACCTTGGTGATAGAATTTCCCTTCCAGAATCTTGACTATGCCCAAAAATTTTCAAAAGTCTAATTATACAGCTAAAATAATTAAGCGTAGAAAATGAATATTAAATGATGAATCGATAAATCCAACTTTAAAACATGAAGAAAATGTTTATAGTATTTTCGATTATGATAATTGAGTGCAAAAAATGAAATTAAATTCTTATATAAAGTTGCTAAGGATAAGATCAGACTGTATAAGTGAATCAAGTAGAAATTTGGAGATCAAAGTATAAAAAAATCGGACGTCATAGACATTGCCATGCAAATACAATGTGAGATCTTATGAGGTCAAACAAACTCTTATATTGGAGTGAAAAATTGACATACATGTCCAAACTCAAACGACTTGTGATTGTTAAATGCGTTTAGGATGTTAAGAAAAGTTTATATTTGTATAAGTGATGGTGGGATAAGTCTTTAGGACACGTATCATATGGTAGGTGATTATTTATTGGGAGTCGGGTTTGGAGCACATTGGAGTCACGCGCTAGTCCGTACACCCAGCGCAGTTCTGAATGTTTGGGGTTCGACGAAGAGAAGGATATAAAGGTGGATGACAGTAAATGACACGTTTAGGAAAAGCAGTGTGCCGAACTAAATCGACAAAGGTATGAAAGATTAGATACTTACTCGAAAAAAGCAAGCGAAACCAGCGCCGGGCGAGCAGTTGAACATGAAGATGAAGAACAATATGAAACAAGGGCTTATGAAAACCGTTCGCGGGGGCGCAAATGGGTTTGGAGATTGGCCGGGCGAACGGTTGATCTGACCGGCGTAGAGTCGTAAATGCATCACTCGCAGACACACCATTTGAACCCAACTCCACGAAACCTTCGAAGTGTGACGCAGGGCTCACCATACCTACTTGTTTCGAATGTTCAATACGGATCATTACCTATGATCTTCTTCTAATGATGCAATCCAAACGAAGTATTTCTGATGACCTATAAAAGGAGTACTCATCACGCCAAAGAGGGGATCGAAAACTTTTTAATAGAGGGAAAGATGCTTTGACAGGATTGATCAAAGATTTGAACCTTTCAATAGGAACATGAAGCGTAGACATTATAATTAAACTTCAACACAAAATAATTGATCCTGATATATCGTGACCTAAATATACATGTTTGGTACTATAAAACCGATATCGGGTCTAATGCATTTGAAATATGCCTATTTTACAAAAAAGAGAGGCGAGGAGAGCAACGGGAATGTATGTTGGAGTTAGTGACTACAATATTTCTAAATGTTGGACTTTAATAAAAATTTCATTCATTAGATTTGCAATATGAAGGGGTAATGTTGGTGAAAGTTACGTTAAACTCTTGATTCTTGGTCCCTCCCTTTTTGCAGTTAGAAAAGGTACTCAATTATTTTTCTACAAATTACCCAAACTACTCTCTATATTATATTACTTTATTACTATGTGGTCAAGCCCCACTAAATTAAACATCAAACAATTGCACACATTTTCAATCATTATTGGCTTCTCCAAGCTTGCTATCATTTTATCTTGTCATATGTAGTATATTTCAAATTCATATTCATTGTATCACCTTTTATTTCCTTTGAATAAGAAATACACTTTTGTCCTTTTTTCCTTCATGACCCTTAAAAATGAAAATCCTTATCTACAATGTTTTGATATAGATCGAGAGAAAAGAGTGAGACGATAATATATAAGACTATGTTTGATTCTTGAAGAATTTAGGAATTAAAATCATTAGGAAAAAGTAGAAAGAAAATAAAAAAGAGTGAAAAATGAGTTTATGTACTTAAATTTAATAAATTATTTTTATGTATGTTTTAATTTGTTTAACTTTTATTTGCTACCTAATACTTTGGAAATCAAACTTAGTCTTCTAAAGAAGTATAAATTCAAAACCTGGGAGAATTGTATTCTATAATTAAGTACATAATAGACAACAAAAAGCATAAATTATGCCATTAGAAGGAAGCGTGAACAAATATATATATATATATATATATATATATATATATATATATATATATAGTGGTTAATTCTATTGATATTGAAATGATGATGATAAATAACATAAGCAAAATGCATATTATCAAAGGGATTTGAAATTTGAATGCGGCTTTGTATATTTAAATGGCAATAAAATAAAGTAGCTTACTAATTTGGGATAATTGTATTTATGGTTTATGAATAGTTAATTAGAAAAGTTTACGAAGAATGAGAAATTGAGATAAGTTGAACGTTTAAAAATAGTCGTATTAGATTTAGATTACGAGTAGTTATTATTCAAAATGATATTTTAGCTGTAGTCAAAACCTAAAATAAAAAAAAATAGATTTTTTAAGTAAGCGTAATCGTCGTGTACAAAAAATATATTCTTTATTTTTGTGTTTTGACAGTCGTTAAATGACATTTTTGGAACAAAGGCCAATCCCCTCCCACAGTGTAACAACTTAATATAAATTGTTTTTAAAGGTTAACTACCATGATACCATTCTAATAAACTTTTTTAAAAAATAATTCCATGGTTTTATTTTTCCGTCAAGGAAGAAAAAACTTTTAATAAAAAAAAAAAAGTGAAGAATTAAGAAGAAAAAAAGATATGGGATCCGCCTTGCAGACATGAAAATTGTCTCACAAAAGTAGGAGCCAAACTTGAATCAGTTTCCCTGCTTTGAAATATCCAAATGGTAGGCGTTCTTGTTTGTATTAGGAGGTCCAAGCGGAGTCCCCAGTGGGCACATGTCCACACCCTGATGGGATATAATTCAGTTCCCTTGATGTTTACTAGGGATCAAAAGTAGGTACCAAGTGGTGAAAAATTGAAATATTGGGCCTTCAATCCTATGCATCACATATACAATTTAGTTGATCTATTGGTTGCATAAACGTCCAATTCATTTATATTTTGTTACAATTATTTTACCAATTTGATCTTTTTATGGTAAGTATATTGAGGATAAAATTAGACAAATGCCTTGGTTTCGTGTATATCAATAATGAAATTCTTATTATAACTTTCATCCATGCCCCCTCTCCGTTAGCAAAATGTGAAATGGATAAAATGTCTTTTCAAAAATGTATGTTTAACATCTACACATGTCTGAGTTTTGATTTAGTCATGTTTTTAATGGGAGAGCATTAGCATTAATTCTAGATGATAGTAAGATAATAAGGATATCTTGAGGCCAAAAAAAACACCAAAGTATATTTGTCTGCCTTATCCGCAGTATATTCGATTGTTAATATCGTCATATATATTTTATGTCGATTTGACAAATTTAATGGAATCTGAATCGATATTCCATTTACTTAATATAAAGTCACAATACCCTACCACATAAGTCACCCGAAACCTCGCATAATGGTATCCTCTCACTAACCTGCAAATTCAGTCGGGGCACTCATGATTATAAGAAAATATTTTAGATATAAATATATACATATATTAAGTCATGTTGGAAAGAAATACGGAGGAAAATGTACTATAATTAATCTTATTATCTTTTATTTAATATTTTTATTATCTAATTTTCCCTTGCATAGGTGTGAATGTCTGATAAGGGTTGATAGGGGCTGTGTGAAAGGAGTTTTGCAGGTTCGCGATTTAGAACTTTAAAACGCACTTTAGACCGACTGTTGTTTTGTCCCTAGCATCCATAGATCTAAGGCACCTTAGACATCGCCACTTTGGGTTTGGCTTCTTATAACCCATTGGCCTTTTGCGTCTTTGTCCAACCCCTCATGTCCACAGCTAGTAAAGAAAGAATAAACAAGATCTTTTTGACATCAAACTAAAGTTTCATTCCACTTATAAGAATTTGAAACTACCTCTTCTTATACGAACAGGCTATTCCCCTTCTCTTTCTCTCTTTGCTTCCTATCCCCATGGAGGATCAGAGAAGTACAGCCCCTCTTAGCTGGGTTTACTACCAGCAGGAAAGTAGAAGGGCTCTGTTATGGGTTTGAACTTGAGTCTCTCTTGTTAGGCTTGAATTTTAAGTAATGGGTGTTTGTTTTGTTTTTGTTTTTTTTTATGGGTAGGATATTGAGGGGTTAAAGCATAGTCTGCTATGCACAACTTTGGAGCTGGAGACAACAGTTCTGTGTGCTCAGAGGAGATCAGAAGAGAGGCTATGAAGTGAGAGAGTCTCAAGGATGTTCTGAGCAGGACTATGAAGGAGAGAGATGAGAAGCACAAGCCAGATATAAAGCTAATGCTGGAGAAGCTGGTGATGCTCAGGAATCAAGCAGATTAATGATGCCTGGCTCCAGCTCTGCAGGGACTTACGCAGTGATGATGAGCAAAGAGAGCGCGGGATTTTCGCCTTCCCGATTCAGAAGAATTTAATAGTCTGCTCTCCCCTCTCAAAGGACTCAATTCCTCCAGCCCTGGCTTAAAGAAATCTCAAGTTGCTGCAGGGTGAGTCACTGCCTGAGAAGGGAAGCTCTTGCAGGCAGTGCTGGAAACAGAGACACCTCTCCTGCAGACACTTCTCTGGCCGGACCTCTCCCCAATAGCAGCACCCTCCACCCCAGTTGACTCAAGTGACCTCCCTCCGTGGCTGTCCCTTCTCCCACAACCCCTCCCCTGCTACAGCCAGACTTCTCTCAATGATACTAACTACTCCAAGAAAAAGGAACCAGGTGCCATTTGAAGACTCAGTCTCTTCCCCCAACAAAAAATACCAAAGGGTTATTGTTCACCATTGACTTAACTCCCAGTTTTCTCAACCCCCATAAGTCTGTCCATCCTTTTCATACTGTTAGAAAGGGAAATTGATCAACTGGGTGATTGTCAAGCAGTAATTTTATACTATAATTTTAAGACCTTTAACTTTTAACTAGTTCTTTTCCTTGAACTGTAACCCTTTCTAATTTTGTTGAAATGGTTAAATTTAGTTCTTTGATATGCATGTATGAGTTACTTGTTATTTTATTTTATTTTTTGCCTTATCGTCTTTTGCGGCCAGATAGTAGTAAGGCTGTAATGATGATTAGTAAGACCAAAGAAGCAATTATGAAGATTTCCACATGAGGGTGTGCTACATGCATGAGCAGTGTTGGCCATTTCACTATCATGAATGATAATGGATTTGAACCAGACATCATGGAAAACTAAGAAAAGGTTCTGGATGGAAATATCATATACTATCAAAACCCACAAGAGTTTCACTTTCCTTGAAGCGAGCTCTCCTCCCTCTTTTCCTCTTAGCCAAAGCTGGTTTAGAAATGTGGTGTGGTTCACTTCACATGGGAAGAGAATGTGGTTGGAGTCATTGCTAGATAACTCCACATTCTATATCAACAGTGGAACCCCAAAAAAAAAAAAAAAAACATGATGGATCATTGCTTTCGGGGGAAGCTGTTTCCAAGCAGTACAATATCGACAGAGGCGCTGACAGTTGAGGTTTACATTGTCAAGCAGATGGTCCCCTCAGGAATAAGGCACATACATAGAGGCACATCTGACAGTGTTAAATGACTAGATCCGAAAGGGAAGTTTTTGTGACATTTGTAGTGGTGAACCTAGAGCGACCCGATTTGATCTAGGGTTATATACATATATATTTATGTGGTTGTTTAGGGTTTTGTATTATATACTTAAAAACTGCAATCAATAAAAGAGTCTCCTTGTCCATGGACGTAGGTCATATTATTTGATACGTAAATTTCTATGTTGTTATTTTCTTGTTTATTCTCTTTCTATTTGGTTATTTTACCTTGTCAGATAAAGGAAAGATCTCGGTAATATGTTAAATGGGCTTATCTTAACTTAGTAGACATGTTTAAAATTAAGTGAAGCCTCTTGGTCCCAAAAAAATTGGGGAGGGTGGGGTGGGCGACATGTTTTATCCGTTTAGTCCTAAAAATTCCAAAGACAAATTATATTAAGCTTGGTAAACACGTTTTAAAGTCATAAAACCTTTTAGTCCCAAAATTCTGAGGTTTGTTTGGCCACAAGGTGAAAAGTGTTTATCGGTTTAGTCAGTGATCGTAAAAACTACTTGATAAGGGCATTCTTACTTACGAGGTGTTTAAATGCAAATGCCTGAGAAAGTTCTGCATCATATCATTATGAAATCCCGGTAGACGTGTTTTAAAAGACAATATCTATTGGGTTGGGTGTTGGTCATCAGTTTCCTACCAATTTTGAACTTATGCCCACGATAGAAACAATCCTGAGTTTAAAATACGGGTTACGAGGACAAGGAGCAGAGTATAGACCAAGTTCAATTGCACTCAATGACAGATACATTATCTTTCTCTTTGAAATTGAGGCCAAAACAACTAACGAAACTGCAAGAAGTGGAGGAAAATGAACAGTCCAAGTCATTAACAAGCCTGGCAAAACCCGACTTTTGCCTGCCCATTCGACATTTAAACGTCCAAGCTTGACGGCTAATACATCAGGGTCCAGTGGCACCAGAATTGGTTAGAAAGCTGAGAGAATCATATCTACAACTTTGAGGTTGCAGGCTCAGAATATCTACCTGACATTGTTCCTGAAAAAAAGGGACAAAGTAATCAATCTGCTTATCTTAGTACCCTAAAAAAAAAAGCCAAAGCCGGCCCCCACCACCAAAAAGAAAGAATAGAGAAGCTGAATCAGTAGTACTGTTGATCCTTCATTCCCTCTTAAATAATGGAGCATTTGGGGTTTCCTGTCTGGGTGGAGTATAGGGATAATCATTTTAAAGTATCCAAAAATATATTCACTTTGCCTCTTTCATCTTCTGTTTTCTTACTTTTGGATTGAGAAGGAGTTTGATCTAGTGTGGAAAATACTCAATAACTACAAATATTAATTAACATGAGATTTACATACATTTTTCCCTTCCAACTTACATAGAAATCGCCACTTCTTTCTATTCCTTTTCTTCTCCTTCTATTAATATATGACAACTATGTTTAATTTATAGTTCTTTTATTGGGTGTTGGGTTGTAGCGTTTGGATGATTTGTACATGAAAAAGAATGTGAAAAAATGCACACCTGAAATAGTAGAGATGAAATCACTCTTTAAAAAAAAACCAGAAAGCCCAATTTACCACCAAAAAAAAAAGAATGAATCTGAATCACTAGTAGTCTTGATTCCTTCATTCCCTCTTGAATAATGGAGCATTCAGAGGGTTTCTGTCAGGTAGGAGGTGTAGGGATAATTGTTTTTTTTCGCATCTATTCACTTGGTATTTCAATGTGATAGTATTTCTCATGAAGACTCAAACTTGGTTATTCTTGTTCTCATGGATTCTCATTTAAAGATGGGCACAAGTAGCTAAAAAATATATATGCAATGTGGCGCCCCAAATCAGGAATTAATACCGTTAACCAATGGCCGTCGACACAGGAATATTTGTGTCTCATATCATGAGACATGTATATGAGTAAAAATGACCACTTTGGCTCATATATCAATACTCATCAAAAATACATCAACTATATAACAATAGTTCAAGAGTTATTACATTACTCTTAACCAAACATATATCAAAAGTTAGAGTTTTAATACATGTTATACAAAATGAATACAAAGCCACAATCATTTTTACAGCAATGGCCTCTAGTGGTATCTTAACCATAATGCCAACTCACGTGCGAAATAATGATCCATCGACGGGGGTGAAATGGCTTAGAGTAAGTGATAATTCACTACGTGGGTTACTCATACAGAATTAATACGTATCGCAAACAATCACACTCAAAAGCGAATACGCTGATCCTAAATGAGGATGTCTACGTAACGTCACAAATATGCAGTCTTCAACTGACTCACTCACGCATTCTAAAAGCCAAATCACGAGTAAATTACATTTTAAAACAAAAGCACATTCTCGAAAACTTACTCAGAGGTTCGGTAAGTATGGACTACCCTCAAGAGACGAATTCTTTGGATCATTTTAAGAAACGAGTCATGGGTGCTTTGAATGTGTTGGACACTCTCGAGCAATTATTAGAAAATCTTGTGAAATTCTTCATGAATCGTTTTAACTTTTAACCGTTTCATGTATCATGCACTCACGCCTATCGTTTTAGTTGCACTTTAGTGCATATGGAATGCGTGTCCAGTCTGATAACTCATGTTAATACTAACTACGTCGTATATTAACGTAATTAATTCACACAATTCATGTTATTCGATTCACAATCAGCCACTTTGAAATTAAGCTCATGAGTTGAGTACAATCCAGCAATTAATTTGAATGCAATGATAAAATCACTGACAATCAAATTAGCGATGAAACCTAGGCTCGACACTGTTGTAGCCCTGTGATAGGATTTCTTCATCTGGTTCAAAGATTTTGAGGCAGAAAACACGACCATTCAGACCTCAGCAATTCCCCATCCATTAAAATGGCTATTAAGCGAAGAATAAGCAAGTGGAAAAGATCCTAACTCTTGGGTTGTTCGGAACTCCACAAATCAGAGTTGCCTCTGGCGTGGCTCTTTTGCAGTAAAGCAGAAGGCACACTTGCTCAGACGAAGCAAAATGAATTAGAATGCAGGGTAATCTAGAGAAATGCGCTTTCTAAAACTTGAAAATAAAACAAGCACGATTTGTTAAGCAAAATGAAAGAAAACTATTCCTCTTTGTCTTATTCAATTAAAACTTTTCAAAAAATTCCCATTGTATCCCTTCATTTAATATTTGACAACACACTTGACTTAATGCAGGTGATTCATACTATCATCTGTAATCGTACAACCATATCGCTGGATCGTGTAGTAGTGAAACTGTAGCGTCGCATGTCTTCACCAATGATCATCTCAGCGCTGGCAGTGTGCCAGCATGCGGAATTCATAACATCTAGAGATTCGATAAAGGTCGACATTAGTATGTTGAATTTGTGACGATTCAACGGTGAAGTTAAGTTTCATCGACCAAAGTCTAGAAAAATTTCGGGTTTGGCCAAGAAATTATCATTCTATTTTGAAAATTTAGATTTTCTCGGGTTTTACATTTAATCTTATGTACCTTGCTTTTTGGATTGAGGAGTTGGATATGGCCTACCCCTATCTTTTCTAGAGCAAAGCTGCCTTTTTTCACAAAACATGTTGTATTGGCATATACAATACCTAAATAACTTCAAATATTAACAACTAGATTTACATGCATTTCCTCCCTTACAATTTAAATAAACATACGCCAAATTTTAAACAAAACCTGCTGCTAACACAATTCCTTCTTCATTCGATCTCCTTCCTACTATAACATAAGTATGCCTCTAACAATGACATTAGTATAAGTATGCTTAAGTTATAACTAGTTCTTACAGTATAATTTACTGAAACTTCAATTGGATGCTTTTTTTTAAAGGAACTTCATTGGATGTTGGTTTGTAAGTTTTTGGAGAATATTTTATGAAAAAGATGTGAAAAAATTCTTTTACCACCAAATAATAGTTTCAAAGAATCACTCATATATAAGTGAGGATTTTGAAATTTTAATGAAACTAGAGGAAAATATTCATGCATTAGAAATCCACATAAATGCTTTAGAAATACTAATAATTACTTCATTGAAATACCAAGATACGTGTACAGTTGGGAGATATAATATACACTTAGCCCCTAGTTTTGTCAAGATAACTTCTTAATGCTATAATGTAGGTTGGTTAAATTTCAAAGTCAAGCTTTAAACCCACTCATTTACTGAATATGGAAAAACCATGATGAATGTACGCTTTAGATAAACTACGATACTTAAGTAACTCCAAAATGTCACAATATAATCTTTCTTTTGAAAAATAGTCCTTAAAAAGAATAGGGTCTAACTACAATACAAAAATATACTTTTTCAGTATTGATTATTGAGTTGAAAAAGAATTATTGGGTCATAGTTCCATGGTTAAATTGTGACCAAATTGTAACGTCATACATAATTTATATATTATTATGTTAAAAATGACGCAGAATTTATATATATATATATATATATATATATATATATATATATATATATATATATATATATATATATATATATATATATATATATTATAGTATAAATGTATTAGTTTTTGAATTATATATTATTTGTTTTTATAAACGCTTATTAAACATAATTCAGTGCCGTTTCAACTAATTTAGAGCTTGCTTGACAATAATTCTACCCAAAGCGTTTTTAACATAAGTATTTTCGCTAAGTGATTTTCCATATATTTCTAAAAGTGTTTCCTAAACTTTTTCAAACACCTAATATTCTCTTATAGAAATACTTTTTAGATCAAAACACTTAGGAGATGTTTGTTTTTTTACTTAATCTTGGTCTGCTTTTTCGGCAATGCTAAATAATGTTTAATAATATTAAATATTAAGTTGTTTGTTTTTTTATATTGGGTAGTAAGTGTTATTAGCTCTCCAACTTGTTAAGCAAAGGTAATGTTTCCTGTTTTGGAAAATAAATTTTTTTTTTAATAGAGAAAACCAAATATTTTGGCTTTTTCTATTCAAAATTTTAAAAAAAATTTTTAGCAATAAATCATGAAAGAATTAAAATAATAATAATAATTGAATCATAAAGAAAATTGTTTAGCTTACAAAAATCCAAAAACAAACAACACCTTAGTAAAATGGGTACAAAGTTTAATTTTAAGTAGGATTTTTATGATGAAAATGTTAGGAAGGCCATCCGTCTAGACCATATACCTAGGTCTCATTTGTGTATATACTTGTTTGTGATCTAGATTCACTTATTTTTAAGTGTCTCTTGTACGCGTTTTAAAGCTAAGTTTAAGGCATGGCTAGGTTGAGAGCACTCCATAGTTATAGTGTCTCACTTCAGATTATGTGCCTTATCGAGAAAAACACCTTATAGACTTGGACTCCTTTTTAAACATCATAAAATCTCTAATTATATATTTGAAATTTATATAATTTTGATGATCGCTTTTGATCGGAGGCTGGGGTACGGAGCGTGTTGGGATCGTTGGTAGGAATTGGAGCTCGCCAGTGGGCGGTCCCGTGGCTGGGCCGTTCCCTCTGTAAAAACAAAGAAGCGGGATCGGCGAGGAGCTCACGTTGCGCTCCAGATGCTAGTTAGTTCTTTCTGTGGAGAGAAAGATCGAAATTGTTTAGGGGGTAAATGTGCGTCACGGCACTCTCGGAATTAGGGTGACACAGTATTTCGTAGATTTTCCCAATTTGATGATGATGAGATTCCCTCTCATTGACGAGTTTTCTGTCCTTATCGCTACTCAGTTAATAAGGGATAGTGGGCTTGATTGTGAGAATTATCTTACTCATATTAGTGAGATTGATTTGATTTTCACAGGGTATATGGGCTCTTTAAATTTGGCCAGGTGTCATTGGCCTGGAGGCGAATGAAGCTGAGCTCCTTGCCACACAGACAGATCAAAGGAAGCTTCAAAGGGCGTTTCAACGAACTGCTTATAAATCTTTTTTAAACCTTCTTCTTGGGGCTTGGTGAGAGTGGGCAATGCTATTTTCAAACGGTGGTGCCCCCTAGACCTTGGATTACAGCGGCGTGGAGCCTTAGGGCTATATCGTTTCTTAGTTAGTCAAAACTTCCCGTGCCGTTAAAGTACTGGTTTGGTGGGCTTTATGTAGTCATATGTCCTGTGATAATGATGGCTTTCGACTTTCGCACTCATTTCTCTAGTTCATACATTTCTTCTAAACATCCTGATAAATGTTGTGTTCCCACGATCTTGAAGCTTTTACTTTACGCAGTTCAGGGCTTCCCTTTTTCTTAACATTAGTCGACCTTCTATTGAGTCTTTTGGCGTTTGTGATACCTTGCTTGGGGTCGTACTTTTCGTTTGTTCCCCACAGGACCGTGCATTTATTTATTTGTTTTTTTTTTGTGTTTGTGGAGTAATGGCAAAGGTCATTCAGGGCTAACGAGTGAGGTCTTGTTCTTAATACTGGTTCTCTGTGATTAAAGTGATTCCTTCTTTGCGTATAATTGACTCCTCTGCGGTACTGTTCCGGGCGGACGGTGTGAATCAGCTCGTTTAGATGTGGTTCTCTTGAGATGCCTGGAGACCTCCTCTCCTTAGGTAAGGGCAAGTAAATACCTTAATGGGGTGGAATATACGGGAAGTCGGCCGTCGCAGAATGCTCTTGCGATTGGGACTGCTTGAGTGAAACCTTCTGGGAAATTTTCGCTAGAACTAGTAGGCCGTTTGGTGTTCGAGTCAGTCCCGACGTTTGACCTCTACGTTGTCTCAGTGCCCCGAAGATGGTGTCTTTGCGCCGAGGAGGTGGCCTTAAATGATGGCCTCACAGTTTTCTCTACATCCTTTATAAAGGGTCTTACAACATTCACGTCTACCTGACTGCCAATTTACGGGGGTATTCATTAAATTTGTTGGTTTCTTGGGATAAGGGCTTGGGAGTTCCAGTATAGCTTTGTTCTGGACCTCTTTGTAGTATGAAGGAAAAACGTGAGGCTTTCTCTCTGCATTATCTAAGCGTTCAGCGCTCCTCGATCATCTAGGATCTCGAGTCTTCCCATAAATTTTGGAAAGATATTCCTTTTTTGTTGATGGCCGTAGTTGGGATCTGATCCTTGACGAGGAAGACACCGCAGTCATTATCTGGACCGCCGAAGTCTGCGTGAGCTATTTTTGGCTTAGTTTGGTCTAATTTCATAAATTACCAAGAGGTATCACTAATTTTCCATTGTTGCTTGGCGGCTTTTCGAGGTTTCGCGATCGCCCCAGAAAGACAAGATCGTAAAGCAGTGGCCCCGAGTACCTTAAAGCAACCTGTGAGCTTATCGGGTCGGATATTCCAGAATCTTGGGTTCAGAGTCCTCCAGCCGCTACTTTGGGGCCTTCACCTCATGGTATGAGTTCTCTCACGATGGGCCTTTCGTTTGTCCAAGCCCACTAAGGGGCGTCAAGCCTCAGGTGGGGAGCCGCATCCGGAGATCTCGTAGTGTGAAGCGGAAACCTCTGGACTCCCTTGAGAAAGGCCACCAGGCAGGGTAAAATCCAGGGTTGGGAATGTCTTCATCATCACCTTTGCCCATGTTCAGTGCGGGGAGCAAGTCATTCCCAGCTCCGTGGGGTTCTAGGGCTAAGTTCGCAGCTCCATTACGGATTACCTTTCTGAAGCCAAAGATTCCCGGGGTGAGGTGGAGGAGTCTTCTTGAGCCCACTGTTAACAATTATGCTATAACGATTTGGAGTCCTCTACCGCGGGCGTTGAGCCTCCTCCAGCCGAGGCGGAAGAGTTGGGAGGAAGCGGCGTGGAGATGGGATTCATAACTGCGGGCTTGCTCTGCGTGCGATCGTCGAGTCCTCGAGTTAAGTCTGAGGTCGGGGTGCCACACTGTTGAGAGCTCGGCTCTGGCTCCTCCCGGGGGTTGCCTCCAGTAAGTTCCATGTCTTTAGGTGTTTGCCTTTACTCTTGGTTTTGGTTGTGTGTGACTTTATCTTTGGTGTGACGGTGGCACACCCGTTTGAAGAGTTTGTAAGGGCCCGGATGAGCAGGTCACGTCCCGAGGCGCATGAGCTTCTGGCGAGTGGCTACTCTTACCTCTGGCCAATTTGAGCTGCGAGATGGATATGCAAAATATGTGGGAGGCGGTGGCTTCAGGTGCGACTTGAGGCATACCACGATGGCGCGAGCGCGGGCCGAATTTAGGGAAGAAAGGCTCCTAAGTAAGCCGAGCGGCGGGGCGAGCTTCGAGAGGCCAGGACGGGTTATAGGTTGCCCGGGATGATCTGCGGTGGCTTCGAGGGACGAGGAACATGACTGCCAATTGACTTAAGTCGTCAGGATGAGAGCAATCGGCCCAAGTAAGGTTCTGGAGTAACTCGGGAAGAGTTAACGTGATCTTTAGAGATGAGTTCGCATCAAACAAAAGGCGTTGCTAGATAGTGCCCTTGTGAAGCTTCAAGGTCGTGAGCTCTGTTGGAACCTTTTGTCAGTGCCATGGGTTGTGAGGGGACCTTCAGAGGCAGTAAACTCTGGTTGTTTAGAAGGACGGAGCGATAGTGAGTTTGAGGGATGAGGCTTGCACTCGGTGGAAGCTACGGATGGCTTTGCTTTCCCGGAGGGTTGCTAATGCCTACGCAGGGCTTGGATGCTAACTTTGATATCCACTGGTAGCGGTAGGCGGAAGAGGTCATGCTACAGGCTGATTGCAGAGGCCCGATCCACTGGTGGGGCCACGGCCTCTCCTTAACTGCTCATGCAGCTCCCACTCGTCGCGCTGACTTCTAAACTTCTACCATATAATTTTACTTGTTTTTTTTATTTTTTTATTTTTTACATTGGGCTTGGACACTGGATATCACGTGGCGCCAGATTCTCAGTGATAACCCGTTTCCTCTCCCCTTGCTTTTTTGTTTTTCACTTCTTTATACTTGCTTCACGATCTTTGCTCTTGCCTCTGTTGACTTGGATGGTGGCTATATGGCCTTTATCGGATCGAAACTCCTCAAAAAGCGAGGCATTTGAGGCTCCATGGGCTAATCTTGCTATTTGAACTTGCTTTCTTGGTGCAGACATGGTTAGGCGGTCGAACTCTTCAAAAAGCAAGCCGCTGAGCTGGTAGATCATCTTTGGTGAACTTACTCACAGGCTGAGGCCTTGGTTGAAGCGAGTTAGGCTCTTCAAAGCGGCGACTGAGCTCAGGTAGACTAATTTACTGACTGAACTTGCTCTGCGATTGCAAAAATGTGGTGGCGGTCGAGCTCTTCAAAGCCCAGCTGAGGCTCTGCAGATAATATGCATGGTGAACTTTGCTCTGGGCTCACCCAGGCCTTGGGGTGAGCAATCGAGCTCTTCGCCCGAGCTCACAGGCTCAGTCAGGCCTGTCTGCTAAGTTGAGACTTGCTCACAGGCTGCAGACTAGCAGATTATTGATGAAGCTCTTCAAAGCCCAGGCAGGCTCAGTAGAGTGTCTGCCTAAGATTGAACTTGCTCTACAAGCTATCGGGCCTGGATTGAAGCGTCCAGGCTCTTTAAAGTGAGCCATGTACCCAAGGCTCAGTGGGCTAAACCTATGGCGGGCACTCCTGGGCTCTGAGCCTTAGTTCATGATCCGAGCTCTTCAAAACTAAGCCACTTTGGTCCAGTGGGGCTGTCTGCCTAAAGCGGGCTTGCTCTTAAGCTACCGGAGCCTTAGTTGAGCCGAGTCAGGCTCTTAAGCTGAACCCTTTGGGCTGTGATAAATAATGCTTGGCGAACGCTCTGGGCTACTAGGCCTTGTTGAGCAATGAGCTCTTAGTGACTGGCTGAGGCTCAGTGGGTTATCTGCTGTGGTGAACTTGCTCTTGGGCTTCTCGGGCTATGGATTGAAGCGATCGAGCTCTTAGCTGGCCGGCTGAGGCTCAGTGGGATCTTGCTGAGTTAGACATCCTGGTCTACCGGGACCTTGATTGGCAGTGAGGCTCTTTCAAAACCCTTCACCAGTCGGTCGATTTGACTTCCACTTCTTGGAAAAATGCGGGCGTCTTTAATGCTGATTTATGGAGAGTGGACGACCCCATGGAAATTGGAGCAGAAGCGTGCGATTTTAGTCTTTCAGAGCCTCACTTATAAATCGTGACTCCTACGCAGTGGAATATGCTTGAACCTTCTTCCTTTTAGGCGTATTGGAATCTACGTGTGATGAAGCGTCAAGGCTTGGTCGTCTTCACAGGAGGTCCGCTTGGAGATCTTGGGATGGCGTTTGGTTCTGATGGCCCTCTGCTTGTAGGAGTTGTGTTTTTCTCTAGTCTCCCCTTTATGGGAGTTATGTTATTCTAGCCGGGTCGATGACGGAATCAGGAGTACTAGGGAATGCATCGAAGAGGCGGTGTACTTAAAGAAAGAACTTTTAGTATCATTTTCCATTTTATCCTCTTAACACCTTCTCTTTACTTTCTCTCTCTTATACTTACTTCTCCCTTTTCTTCCGTTCTCCTCTCTATTCTTCTCTTTCCTCTTCTTTCTTTCCTTTTCATCTCTTTTCCTTCATCTTTTCGCACTCCTCTATTCCACTCTCTTTCCCTCTTCTCTTTATCTTTCTTGAAGTTGTTTTTTTTTGAGGCATGGCCTTCATTCATTCTGAGATGTAAGGGGATGACCACTGGCGATTGTAATCAATTGTGCCTTCATTGGAATAAAGAACAATATATTTTGTTTTTTGGAAACATAAATTCGTAACAATTACGAGTGTGTAATTTTCTTGGGTGCTACGGCCCAGGGCGCCGACTTTTTTGAGATGTCGTACTTGCAGATCCGCCAGGATATTAAATAAAGTAATCGAACACAATTTGTTATCTTAAAGCTGATACTTTATTAAAGATTATAATCAAAGATACGATGATAAAAACACTTAAGATTGTTTCGGCGTTCAAAGACTAAGTGAGTATTCCTTCTTAGTTTGAGGTTCTTGGATTTACGGTGCGACGGCCTTGAGACCACGATATAGGGTGCCGGTTGAATTACTAGTTTTTCCATGTGTTGGATTTTTCATGAGGAAGAAGCTTTTTAAGACTAGGTCGCGGGCTTGTAGCTCTAGGTTTGACCTTTTTATTACGTAGTACCTCTAGCCGTCTTCCTTTGGTAGTCTTACGTACCCACGGACTGCGATTCGCTTTTTTCATCTAGGAAGTGCGGTTTAGTGGAGAAACCTCTAAGGTATATTCGCGCTGCTGCCAATTCAATCCTTGAGGATTTAATCCAGCTCGGCGGAGGCTCAGCCTCTGTGCGAGCTAGACGAATGGGGTTTCTGGGTTCAATGGCGACTGCGTGGTTACATGTCGCCATGGCACTCTGGAGTTAATTCCACCCATTTGCCTTTTAGATCTTCAACTTGGTCTTTCACATTTGCTTTAAGGGTTCGATGGTGACTTCTGCATCCATGGGTGTGGATGGTGGGCGAGTAATAGTTTCCTGATCCCAGGCTTTCGGCGCAAAAATCCTTGAACTTAGATTGTGGTGCTTCCCATTATAACAGGCTCGGGATGCCCGAGAACTTGCATGGCACACAGCAAAGTTCGCATTACCTTTTGTTAAGTGATGGTAGCGAGGCTTCAAAGCCTGCCCATTTGGTGAAATAATCCGCTACTCACGGCGACAAATTTGCGCTGGCCCTTTCCTGGCCGAGAGGGTCCCGATATGTCTAGCCCGCTCACGAAAAAACGGGGGCTTGTGGCGTCGATGCTTCGGATGGGAGGTGAAATTTTGGCGTGCTCGCAAACTTTGCATTTCGACTAGCTCTGTGCATCTCTGAGCATTTATGAGCGTTAGTATCCTGCCTTAAGACCTTTCCCGCCAGCGCCCGAGCCCCGTTATGATTTCCACACACGCCTTCATGTACTTCCCTCAGTACGTAGTTGACGTCCCCTCCTGCGATGCACTTGAGGATGGGTGTGAAAAACCTCTGACTATAAGGGTCCCAGATGAATAGTGAATCTGGCCGGGACATAGGCCTGGCTTTGATACTACTTTGGGTGGTCGTTTAGCGGTAGTCATTAATTAAGTAGTCCTAAATAGGGTCCATCCGGCAACCCGGACATGGCGCGGGGAGACCTTTTCGGCTGTTGAGATCTCGGAGGGCTCCCCGAAGGTGCTTTCGGCCAGGCGTGGATTGTTAGGGGTCTGTGCAGGATTTGTTGCGGTTTTGCTAAGGCATACTGCTGCCGGTACTACGCTCTTGGTATGTGTGACTTTGAAACTGATGCGAGAAGCGCCGACCAATTCAGTACCTTTTGAGGGTATAGGATCATTTTTTCACCTTTTACCATTGGTGTCTTCTATTTGCCTTCTGGCTTTGGGAGTGGCTGCATCACCTCAGTGATCAACTTCCATTGAATGGGAGAGGTTGATACTTGATAACGACTCTTTTCGACCTCGTTGTTGGGCCCGGATAGAGAAGGAAACCTAACCACACCGAGGAGCATGATCCTTACCAACCCCTCGGAGAAAATCGCAGGAGAATGCAGTGGGAGGCGAGTTCCAGCAGGGACCCATGGCGAGAAATCAGCTTCACATGAAGGTAGCGATTCAAGCGCTCCGGCCTAGTTCCGGTTGAAAAAGGCGCCATCAGGCTGGCGAATCTGTAGGGCGACATTTTCGCTAAATGGCGACCTGCCAGCGGCCCGGTGGTATCAGCGGGGAACCTGGCGAGAACAGCGATCTCGAGGATCTGGGCGACCAGACGAGTGGACCAGTTGACCTCCCCAGAGGCGTTAGAGGCAATCCTGGGCGACATGGGCGAGGTGGGGCGACTCAGCGTCGCAGTAAACACTGGCGAAAGAGTTGGAACAACTCCCATAGGAGCAAATCTGACGCCCCCGGGAGACAAAGCTGGGCGAAAGATCAAAGCTGTTGCCAGAAAGAGCAACACCTCGACCCTCGATCGAGAAGCGGATAGAAGGGAAACTAGCCACACCCGAGGAACTCAGTCCTTGCAGCCTGAGATGATCCTTGGCTTGAGGAGGAGTCGTGGGACGAGTTCGGGGACGTCAAGCCAATGAGCCATGAAGGTAGCGATTCCAAGCAAAAACAACTAGACCAGATTGAAAAAATGTATCAATTAAATTTCAAAAATTAAACACAAACCCTCATTTACTGAATATGGAAAACCATGATGAATATAACTTTTAGATAATGCGATGTAGTAACTCCAAAATGTAGATAATCTTTCTTTGAAAAATAGTCCTTAAAGAAAAGTCTAACTACAATACAAAAATATACTTCAGTATTGATTATTGAGTTGAAAAGAATTATTGGGTCACTTATAGTTCCATGGTTAAATTGTAGCCAAATTGTAACATCATACATATATGAATTTATATATTATTAATATTAAAAATAAATTATATATATATATATATATATATATATATATATATATATATATATATATATATATATATATATATATTGAAATATAAATGTATTAGTTTTTAATTATAACTATTATTTGTTTTATGAAACACTTATATTAAACATAATTCAGTGGTGTTTCAACTAATTTAGAGGCTTGCCTTGACAATAATTCACCCAAAGAGTTTTTTAATATAAGTATTTTCTCTAAGTGATGTTCCATATATTTCCTAAGTGTTTCCTAAACTTTTTCAAACTATATATATATATATATATATATATATATATATATATATATATATATATATATATATATATATATATATATGTATTATAAGTATAAATATTAGTTTTGAATTATAACTATTATTTGTTTTATGAAGCAACATATTAACATAAATTCAGTGGTGTTTCAAAACTAATTAAGGCTTGTGACAATAATTACTACCCAAGAGTTTTTAATATAAGTGTTTCTCTAAGTGATGTTATATATTTCTAAAAGTGTTTTCTAAACTTTTCAAACACCTAATATTCTGTAAAAATACTTTTGATCAAACCGCCAGAGAGATGTTTTTTTCTTTAATGTTAAACCTCTTTTCCAATTAATACTGAATAGTCTTACGATATTAAATATTAAGTTGTTTGTTTTTTATATTGGAGTAGTAAGTATTTATTATTTCTCCTCCTTGTTAAGTAAGGTGATGTTCTGTTTTGGAAAATGATTTTTGAATAGAAAAACCAAATATTTAAGCTTTTTCTATTTAGAATTTAAAAAAAAAATTTATAACAATAAGCAGTAATAGAAAAATTAAATAATAATAATAATAATTGAATGTTGAAAGCTATTTAGCTTACAACAAAAATCTAAAAAACAAATGGCACCTTAGTAAAATCAGGTGCAAAGTTTGAGCATTTTAAGTGGGATTTTACTGTGAAAATATTAGGAAAGGCCATCCGTTTAGACCCTTATACCTAGGTCTCATTTGTGGTATACTTGTTTGACAATCTAGATTCCTTATTTTTAGGTAATGTTATTGTACCCGTAATTTTAAGCTAGTTTAAGAGGCATGGCTAGGTTCAAGGCGCCTTCTTGATTAGCTGTCTCACTTCAAAGACATATGTGCCTTATCGAGAAAAAGCACCTTATAGACTTGGACTTTCTTTTTAAACATCATAAAATCTCTAATTATATATATTGAAGTATATAATTTTATTTCTTTTTGTTTCTTCTTTTAGAAAATGTTAGAAATCTTAAAATTGTAATTAATCTATCAAATTTTGAATCATTTGTTTTGTTTGTGAAGTATTAATCAGGTTACATTTCACTTTACTCAAGCTCGGGCCTTGTATCTTTTATAAGCCTTAGAAGATTTATGCTGAGTGCACTTACACCTTTTAAAACTATGATCCATACCATGTCATTTTCCAAAAGAGAATAATAAATAATAACTTTTTAAGTATTGTGGATGGGTTCTAGAGCAACCCTCTCCATGTATCAACTCAAATAAAAAACAACAATGAAAGATGCCAAGTGCCAAGTTATGTGATATATAGAGAGTAGTGGTAGATGTGAGAATGTAGGATAAGTAAAAGAGAGTGATGATTAAGATTTTGACTAACAAACAATGAATTAAACATATCACATCAGCAATTAACACACTAATTTCCAAAGCCAAGGGTAATGATGATCATTGTTGTGGAATGTGGCTCGTATTGAAGTTAGAATGGTTAGGCAAATGTTTGAGCGGAGCAAAGCATAGCTAATTAAGGCATTTATCTTTTACGCATAACCTTTTTTATTGGGAAGGTAAAATAATAGAGTAAGGGTGTGGGGCTTCACGGTGCGAACCTGCTAGGGTATAAATGTATTTTTGTAATTTGGTTATATCCCAGGCCCTTATCATCTGCTCTTATATAACATTTTTGGTTTCTAATGAAAAGATCAAGTCGTCGTTGACATAAAATCTTTGTGTATTCTTCTTGTTTTTTATTCGGTCTTGCTCCTTCATTCTTACAAATTCACAACAATAAATAATGAACGAACCAAAAACTCCTCCCCAAAAATATTGTTAATTTAGAGTTGATTAATTGGAGTTATAATAAACTATATGATAACATTCCAGCTTCTGAAAGTTAGGCTTCCAGAGGAAGGTGATGGAAGTCATGGAAGTCGTTGCTTTATGAGACATTTCCCAGCATATATATATATATATATATATATATATATAACAAGTCAATGGACTTCAGGGTATTTTCATTGGATGACTGATCAAATTAATAGCTGTTAAGGAGATGATATCAGGGATGAACTGGACCTTTTCACCACTGGTAATTAATAATATTCTTTATAAGTTCAATGGATATGTATATATATATAGTCATGACCCAGTTAACAATTCATCTCCAAGTCATGATTTAATTTGAGAAAGCTACTTGGAAGACAAAATCTGACTTTGATCGATGTTCTAGATGAACGCTCAACTTAGAATTGTAGTTGTTGAAAATCGTTGTCATTGAAGTACATTCTGATCGGCATTGGAGGATTAGAAAGAAGAAGAAGACAACAGTAAATTGACATCTTTGATTTCTTTTCCAAGGTCTAGAGATTTTTCTTTTTCTTCACTTTGTAGGCTGATGATATATAGCAAAGAAGTCAGTGCTGCATTCATAAAAATACAACGCAGTTCATCAAAGGGTGGAGGAACCGAGTAAACAATTTAATTGGTGGAGCATGGGAAAATAAGGGAATTAAGATATTCGCACAGAAAAATATATATTGATGAATCAACAGCTTCAGAGACTTTTTTGATTAGTTAATTCCTCGTTAGTTGCCTGCTTGCAGTTAGTCTTAATTGAAACTAGAATCTTTGGACTTCACAAATCTTGTTTGTACCTGTTTTCTGATCGTTAAGAACACATAAAGCAGCTAGCTGAAAAGTTTTCCTGGTAACAATTGGATTGTCTAAGTCTGTGTTTGATTCAAACCTTCCCTACAAAATATCCTAAGGAAAGAGAAAAAAAAAAAAGGAAAATTATGGGCCATTTATTTGTTTTTTGTTTTGGAGAATAAAGAAAGCAAGGAAAACTGTGTGGTTATTCTTTTAATTGGAAAAGCCCAAGGAAACGTTGATAATGGTCAAAGAGAATAAAAACGATTTTCGAAGAATCACAGAAAGTGTGTTCTTTTGTGTTTTTAAAAACTGTTAAATGCAGAAGGGTTTAAAAAAAAAAAAACCAAACCCTTAGGTTTAGTTTTTTGAAACCTGAAAAATGTACAGGAAAGAGAATAGAGGAAAATATAGAGAAAATGAAGAAATAATGATGGATTTAATTTAATAAGTAATTATATATATTTTAATTCCATTATTTTATTTGTTTCTCATTATTATATAAAGATCAATGCTTTTATTATGTAAAAGTGTAGGGTTTGTTCTGTATTTCTTATATTTTGTGATGAAACAAGCATGGCCAAGTCATTTCTTCAGTATTAACAACCTAATTATTATGAATCTCAACAAGAGATTCAATTTTCTTTTGATTAAACTAATTACATTTAGCTATAATCTAAGAGGTATTTTAAAAATAATTTATACAATGTTTAAATTCAAATAAAATTATTTAAAATAGTAGAAGAATGACCAAATATAAATTATACTTGTAATAAATCGGCAAAAGCACATAAATATGATAATATAGTTACTAAAATATCTACAACTAAATTAAAACAATATCAATGAAAATTAACATGATTAACAAACTAGAGAATTCGTGGATGTGGAAAAGTTTTTAAAACAAAAGAAGAAAAAACCTAAAAGTTTTAATCAACATCTAGGGTGACTAGAATTTCCCTAGTATCTCAAATAATTAATTAACATTTATACATGCCATTACATTCTATCTGTAGAAAATTAGATATTATAAGTTTGAATTATAGTAATAACATGTTTGAAAAAAACTTCATGAATCAAATTACAACCTTGATTCATAAATTAGAGAAATTGCCTTAGTTGTTGATTTTTACACAATGGAAGCGCAGATTGTTCTGTGACTATTGAAATGTAGTAAAATCAGATTGTTGTTGATACCTTAGGATTATTTTTCTTTTCTAACTGCCCTTGGAGTTTGACAGTTCATAACTATCTTTCTTTTTCTTTTAATTAATAAAGTATTATACTACATTAACGAAAGAAATCAAAGTATAACATAAATTTACAACTGCTCAACATCAATTTATTCTGTTACATGATTTAAAACTTTCAACTTCTTCTCTGTCTCATTTCCTACAAGAAGCTGGAGAGAGTTTGTTTACAAAGTAATCAGGATTATCATACAAATTAGAACTACTAGAAATTGAAATTAAATTCTTCGATCTTCGAAGCAGAAATCCTCTTTCTAACCACTTTTTGTTCCCCAGACTGCACGGTGAGTTTTGTAACGAAAAACTGAAATTCTTTGCAGAAAATCTATAAAATACAGTGAGGAAATGTCAGCCTACCAGCATTTCGCGATCCCAAAATCTCTTCTATCAACTCTTGGAGGGGTTTATCAGCACTGTTGGGAACAAGAGCTGCAAAAACAGCTGCTTCTAATCCTGCATTCAACCCAAATGAATGGGATCATATATGTTACATAATGCGTTTGGAATCCGGAAAGTACTAAGAAAAGAAAATAGAGAGAAAAGTGAAATTTGTGGGCCAAAATGATAAGTTTGAACTTGTCGATTAGTTCTATATGTTTTTTTATTCAAACTCAGTTTTATTTGTTTTCTCTATTCTTAAGAAATTTAAAATATGCCTGCATTTAAAATTTTGATTATGTTTTGATTTTCTTTTATATTTTATTGTGAGAAAACAACGCCGAGAAAATGCAGCATTTTTTTCCTTTACTAGTACTTTTGGGTTCCAAGCGGAGCCTAAATGAACATTTGATGTTATTGAGCAAAACATCATAAATGTAGACTTAAACCCTTACTTACAAGTTGCTCTAAAGAAGACATAATTCAAACACAGTACCAAACCCTTACCATCTTTGATTCATCATTATTACATTTGTTAGTAGAAGCGTGAGGATGAGTATTAAGAATATTAATATAAATTGTAGCGCAAATCTATTGACAACACTGCGCAAGAGAAAAAGGAGAATCTATTTTATTATATTCAAGAAAATAACAACATTACATATTGGACTTATATATATATATGTAAAAACAAGCTAAGAAGAATTGGAGAAAAAAAAATTACATTTGTGTTTTTTCATTATGAATTAACATGTCTAATATATCGGGGAGGAATAGTATATTTGTCTATTAAAGCTCTACGTGTTAAATTCTAACTAGTTACAACTTTATATGTTATGTTTCCTAACTAGTTACAACTCACATGTCCTTGTTTCATACCCGAGTTGGAGCGTAGATGTCGATAAATGCTGACTTTGTTACATAAATAAGCTATCGGGTCCCACTTAGGCGCAGCGAAAATACTCGCTGGCCCCGTGCCGTCTTATATCCGGTAAAATCCAAAGCTAGGGTTGTATTTTGCCACACGAGCAGTGGCAATCAAATCTCAATATGTTTAATTCGTTCATGGAACTCAGAGTTGAAATAAATATGAAGAGAGAGGCGATCTAGTTATCACACGGAGTTTTGCTAAGACCACAGTCTTAATCTTGAGCTTCCACTTCGAGTTGATGAAGCCACATGATTTCATAGTTGTGTCATTGCCATGTCGACTACGCACTTGGAACGAGGAAAGCGAAGCTAACCTTCTTCAGCGAATCCCAGATTCCACCAGCCAAAACCTGATGTAGGACGTGGATCTCCTGTCTTCTTTTATTACTGCCCCAATCGAGAATATGTAGAGCATTCAGCATATTGTGCCCATGATTACTATATAGAATCGCCGTCGGGCTCCTTTTAAGTAACATAGAATATGTTATATTTACCAGTGTCAGCGGTCGGGAAGGCAATGTATTATTTCTATTATTTATTTAGGTGTCTGATATCGAAACGAGGATTCTTTATGGGTAAGATTATTCGCCCAGTCTTTTATATCTCTCGGGATCCTGGCTCTTCCTTCTCAATGGAGTGCTCTTGTAGAACCATAGGGGAACTACATGGCTTTGCTTTCAATTTTCAGGTCTTAGATAAATCGGCGTATTTCCTTTGAGATAAGAAGATTCGTGTTTCTCGCATAACCTGACACGAAATATCACAAGAAATCCTGATGCTTTGTATGAAGCTAGTAGTGAAGAAATGACTTAGGGATGAGATTCAAAGTGATAAAAATGATCTGTCTCGTCAGCGTACAGCTGACAAAATGATACTGAAGCCCCAGAGTTAGGTAGAAAGCGAGAATGGTGATTTACTCTTCGCCCAGGCGAATTTCTCAAAACTGTTTGTGATTGCAGACAAGCAGGGACTACGCGAAGCCATATGCGACTTAGAAGGTGTGAGCCTTCTCGATCTCACACTTTGAGAACATAATGCTGAGGTTAGTGATGAATCGAAAAGCTAAATCTATTTTTAATCCATTTTTTGACGTATTATTATAATGTAATTGCTTATTTTATCTGAAATGAAACACCAAATTTATATTTTGGGTTTCATTGAGTGTGAATCTGGCGAGACCCCAGGAGAAAAATTGTCATGGCCGAAGCGTGGTCGCTGACAGGACTTTGAGGTTCGCGACGAGGGTTCAGCAAATAAGTCGACCAGTGATGATGTTACGCTCTGAGTCTCTGAGATAAAGAAAGCCTAAGGGCGTCGCCTTACGTTTATGGCATATGTCGAGAGAAAACAATGAAGATTGCACAAAACTTGATTTGCGGCGGAGAATTGGGTCGCGACGAGAAGTGATCTGGAGCGAGGAAAGATTGTGCGACGAGAGACCATGACAAAGAAAAAGTTTCAAAGAGAGGATCTTGTCGCGACATCTTTACGTATGTCGCCAACTCTTGAAAGGCGACTCGCATCGCGACGAGAAGAACAATGTCTGACGGAATGATTGATTAAATGGAACTAACCAGTTTCGATAAAGGAATTAAATCCATTTGCAACATGGCGACAAGATTGAGATATCATTCGAGAATTCGACGAGAGCTTCAGTCGCGACATGAAAAGGTCTTTGAAATAGTGAAATCATATTTGCTACTATGTTTGAGCTTCTGACAAAGAACGAATTGAAAAGGGTAACAACTTAGTTCACGACGTACTTCGGTGTGACCAAAAACAAAACGATACCACGATAGCGGTTATGGCGAAAATGGGGTTGCATCAGAAGTGAGAAGTAAGAACATAATTGGGTCGCGACCTACCTTTATATGATAGAAATTACATGAGAAAAATAAAGCAGTACGTGACTTGTTTAGCATGTCGCGACAAAAATTGGATCGCGGCTTTGAGTCTAACACGAATGGCAAAAGGCGGCAGCGTCTTCATGACATAAAGGAAAGGCTGCGACCGAGGTCGTGCGTTTGAAACGAGCAAAATATCGTGTGGCGCTAAAACTATATAAAGCAAAAGAACTCATTAAAAAGAGAAAAAAGAAAACGGTGGTAGCGGCGCGGAAACTGGTGCCAACGCAAATACTTGAAACCAGCGTTGTTGCAACAAAATCAAGGGATAGGCAACATCTTAGAAAATAAGTGACAAAGAAAGCGGTGCGACAACCAAATCATTTGCAGAGCGGTGTTGTGATAGAAGGCATAAGATTAAACCATATTACAAAATAAAGCGGTTGACAAGCCATTGAAGTCGCGGCCGGACTTAGCGGCCGAGTGCTCAAATGACAAGGATGGCTTTAGAGTGGCACGAGGAGCGATGAAGTCGGGCCATTGAATTAGAAGGAACCCACACAAGCTTTGAATCAAGCCCAAATTCTTTGAGAAGTGTATAAATAGGCGTCCTTGCATCAGGAAAACACAACTTTTTAGATAACCCGGATCTATAAAGAAGTTGAAGAAGACTCACTTGTATATTTTTAGAATATAATTAAAATTAAAACTTAGTTTTAAATTTTCTGGATGCGAACGATGTCTATTTTTGAATTGTGAAAATTTGGATTAAATAGTTTAATCATTTACATTACTGCTTATTTAATTAATGGAAGTCACAGACAAATTCGTTGATGGAATTTGAGAAGCACAGCTTCCACTGGAATGGATCCGTTGTTAGTTATCATCTTTTCTGCATAAATTAGATGGAATTTCTTGGATTTAGACTTTATTTGGTTGATGTTGTTCATGAATTGAATTGTTCTCAATACTAGTATCGAATACCCTCAAAATTTGTATCTTGCTCACGATTTGAGGCGCTGAGTGGCGAGAGATGGAGATTTACGAGCTGGAGCATTCAATTGCAGGGGTATGTTGAAATCTATGTGATGAGAGGCTTTTGAGGATTCACTTAGGTAAATCTCAATTCACTTTCGTGGTTTGAAGTTGAGTGAATTATTTATCAAGTTAAACATCGGAGATTTCACCTTGATCGATGGAAAAATCTGCCAGTCGTCTTGGCGGGAATCTAATAAAAGAAAGGAGAATTTCTTCAGATCTAAAGGATGAGTCATCCAACCATTTCTTAGAAGTTTTTTCTTGATATTTTATCTTTGGGAATAAAGAAACATGTGATCTGAAAATGATATGAAATATTGAAAAATAATGCGAGATCTTAAAAGAGTGTTTTGAATACAAAAGAAAGATGATTAGTCACGATTTTGAAAAGCAGGGACATCTAATTAGTGAAGTTAAAGGAGAAATCAAGTTATACTATTATGAGTCTTTGCAAATCGTCAGGAATCGAGAGAAAATCCATAGTATATTTATGATGTTGAAATTGGCAATTTCATAACAGTTCCTTTCAATTGTTAATTAACGAGAGGAATTGATTGATTGAGTTTATTTTATTTTGTACCATTTGAATTTTATTTTTATGCTGAAACATCCATTAACGGATGATGTCTTTCCAACCTTGGTTTTTAAATTGTTACGAGGAGTGCAAATAATTATTGGATCTTGAGTGAGTTAAAGTAGTTGATTTTAAAAATTCTTATCAATCTGCAGAGACAAATGCTCTAGACTTACATCTTTTTCTTGTATGACACAACACACTTGCAGTGTCTTAGACTAAACTATTTGATAATTTCAAGATCATAAACCATTTCTCAATTCTTTAACAACTTCACTCGATTTTATTTAACTACAGGGGTGTAGGGCTCCGAAATGCAATTATAAAATTGAAGGGATGTCTATATATTCACAGAACAAACAGTTGCTCCATACATATTTTCTCCTCTTGAAGATCATGACGAAGAAGAGCAGGTCTTAATATCAGTGATGAGGTAAAATTATAGTGGCGACTAGAAATAAAAAAGTAAACAGATAACAAAATGTGTAGTGGGAAAAAGGTATTAGAATAGTCATATAGTTCGGCGTGCCGCTTTGGCCGCGATCTTGCTTTCGTGATCCGTTGAACCATTTGGACAACTTTGGCGCAAGACCCCAGCAACGTCGAGCGGTTTTCCCGATAAATGCGTGTATCCAGGTTCAGGTACCGTTTCCGTTAGAGCATCTGCTCTCTTTATGCATTGCTTTCATGGCGGGGTGAGAAACTGCAGAAAATTGTTGACAGCGAGAATGAAGTCTAAAGAAGTAATCAAAAATAGGGTGAGAAGACAAGTGGTAATAGATGCAATAAGGAAATTAGATGACCACTGTGTCTGCCTTTGCAAAGCGATAGGAGATCATGATCAAGAGCGGATCGATGTCGAAGCGTAGGTGGAGAGACCAGGCCCAGTGGGTTATGGCGTAATTATGGCCTGCCAGTGATACAGAGACTCATGGAAGCGAGAACGAAGGGGGCCCCGGAGGCAATAGTATACGCGGGTAAGCCTCACTATGACTAGTGTGGGTGGGAGGTGAAGACCAAAGGACATTCTCAAAACTGAGCATGCGAGCCATTTTTTACAGACTGAGGCGTGCATGATACGCATGGGCAGGAGACCATGAGAAGATCATTTAAAAGTTTATGGATCAAGTTTAGATGCCGGGGACGTCTGCCGGAAGCAAATGGTGCATCGAAATATCTTAGGCTCGTGGGAGCCGAGGTTTATTGGGGGAAAAGATGTAAATCGTTGTCAAATTAAGACAGTGACGACCAGTTAATAAAAAGTTATGGAAATAACATGGCGAAAATGGCAGGCACATGCATGTAAATAATAGCTCTGGCAGGTTTCGGAGGTGTCGTTCAACCTCTCAATGACTCCGTTATGACGAGGTCATCAACAATAAGAAGTCGATGAAGATGCTGTATTGACGTAGGCCCAGAAGTGTTCTAAAACATATTCTTTGCAAAAAAATTGCTCCAGCCTGCCTTTTAGAACTCAACATGGTAGAGTATGAATCTAGCCCATAAAACACGGAAATGAAACAACAGAAGGGTTTTTCATTAATCTCTTAAGTGGTTGATGAATAATGTCCAAACAAAAGTGACAAAGTATTGGCTTAGATTGGGGACTGGCCCAGGCCTGAACCCACACATCTGAATGAACCTTTCAAAGGAGCCTTATTCGTTTATTGAAGCTGGGAGCCTCCAGCCCAAGGCGATGATGTTTTGTAAATTGGCAGAACTCACAATCAAGGATATATTCAGCCAGGCACATTTCTTTGTAATGTTATGAATGACGAAGCGATGTCTCCAAATGGTGTAATATTTCTGAGCAATGACAGGTCTTGGGGTGTAGGATCGAGATTATATAAACTACAGACTCACGGCATCTACGATAATACTTGTTTCGTCATAAGATCTAAAGAGACAAAAATCGGAAAGAATGAGAGAAGCATAACACTCAAGTGATCAAAGTTAACTTGCTAACGGACATAAAATTAGAAAGTGATAGCTTCGAAACGTCTTCGAAAGGAATAGATGGAGTAAACACAGTGTACTGACACGAACACATAGATCTAATAATCCCATACGCATGCATTGTGATGGAAGATGAAGGTTGTGAAGCTGAAAGGTGGAAAATACTAAGGTTACCTATCGTAGCGATGTGACTCTGGGGTGATAGGCCATTCGGAAGGCGAAGAGATATAGGCGTTTATTCGGGTTCTGCAGATTCATTGACCATGATATCAGTAGATCAGAACTCTCGATGATCTGCTGACTGATTGAGCACCTTCAGTCATGATGAGCTAGGCCCGGCCGTGGGATGCATAAGTATTAGAACTATATAGATGGCGAAATTTTTTGATTTCGATTTTGTCATTCTTCTGTCCAGCGTGTCGCGTGCAGTAGAGCATAGGTAATAACAAACCAATGCTCAGAGCCCAAGCCCTCTAGTGTTATCGCACAGGACTCTTATTTCTGTTTGTTTGCCTCTTTGGCTCAATGTTATCGATAAGAGCACTGCTTGTCATGAAATACAGGGTAGGTGAAGAGGATGATACCTCGGTCAGAAGAATCATAATAAGGTCCTCTGGAGAGATGATCTCTCAGGACTAGACAAAATCGAGCCTTGGTAGATATACTGAAGGAAAGCGGCGAAGAAATCCATCTTTCATGTTCATTGACCTTGTTGAACTTTGCATTATCACGGGTATTTAACGATCGATAAGAATCTTTCTGTACTTCGAAATATAAGAAACGTTTCCAGCACAAGGCTAAACTCAAACCAAAATTTATTAGGCTAACAGCAAATTCGATGATTAACGGTACGATGCCTTACTGTCGGTAAATTACAGTTTAGATGAACGATGACATCCTCTCATCCATTGCTCTTTTGAATCATTAGTGGAGGATCCTTAGTGAGTGGCCAGCCAGTCGTGCGCTCACGGCCCGTATATTCGGTGTTTTGCTCCATTCTAAATGGTTAGAATCCAATCACTTTGTCTTCTTGATTTTGGACATATAGGAGGACCACTTGACTTGGTGTCGGTTTCTTCTCTGCAGATCACTCATTCATAATCTGCTGAGAAGAAGGTAGAGAAGCGAAACACTCCAGAGCCAGTTTTGGAAAAATCAAGCGAGAAACCCTGAAAAATGGGGTTAGTGGACCTGAAAAACCTAAGGCTTCGATCTAGAACGGCGGAGGCAGCAGTGTGCGGAGGCCACGGCAATGACGGGCTGACCACGGAGGAGGCCGGGGTGAACGATTACCCGTGCCTACCCCGCGTGTGGCGATAAATGGGCCCACTAGAAAACAGCTGGCAGATTTAGTAGTACGGGATTTTGCACTGCGGTCCCCGGCTCGTGGCGGCCACGGCTGACCTCTATCTGGCGGTGAGACTCGCGCTCCTACAGGTGGGTGTTTCAAAGTCACCCTAAACCTGATTGCAATCCTCCCAAAACTTCCTCTGAAATTTTTGAAACTCAAACCTAGCTCAGAATACCATGTGAAACAAGCAAGAAGGATAGTGGGGAAAGACCAGCATGTTTTTCATTAAATTAACATGTGTATATATAGGAGTGATGGTTTATAATTCCTAATACATTGCAAATCTACATGTTAAAGTTCCCCAACTAGATTCTGACTATATATTGGGTTTTCAACTAGTTACAACTCATATGTTAACGATATACACATGCTCTGTGGGACCCCCTGTCCTGATAAGAAGAAAACCAAGGAAAGAGAAAAAATAATTTAACTAAATTGATTGGTACTTAAATGAGTGTTGTTTTAGCCCTATCTAGCTAGGGTTTCACTTTTTTTGTGTGCTAATCAACTAAATATTTCAATTAACCCCACTAGGTCAGGCTATACTATTGATCATATTTGTAGATATTTTGTGAACAATACAGGTAACCATATTCTTCATGTCGATTCAAATACAATGAACCAATAGAACTTCAGTACATGTCTGGAATTAGAAGGCAAATTGTTAATCTAAGAGAAAAAGCATTGGAATTTTGGTCTTCACCAAAGTATAACATATTATAAGTTAGAAAATTTTACACCTTCATATTTAAAGTTCTACTATCTTTATGTTATTTTACTTTTTATTGGTATTTTGTGGCTTTGTATAAAATGCCCATAATGTAATTTTGTTATTTCATACTTTATGTAATTTTCTTGGCTACAAAGACACTATAAGCTCGGTCAAATATATAAGAAGAGTCTTTAGTGTGGTAAAATTAGGCGCTGGCTTTTAGAAACTCACGCTTTATCTGGTACTATCCTTTCTCTCTTTCTGCATTTTCTCGCCTCTGACACCCTTTGGGGATGGCATTGGGATGTTTGAACAGCCTCCTCATCTTGAAGAGGAGGGCCCTTTGAGTTATAGGTTGAAGTATCTGGCATCATATTCTGCGCGGAGACATCTACTATCATTTTATGTTTACGCATCTAACGTGGGTTTAATCATGTGTCATATAGAGTGAAGCAGTGCTTGACCAAGCTTTCTAAAGGCTCGGTGGATGTATTGCTAGATCCTTGATCCTTTCCGTTAGTTATCATTTAATGCTTTCTACAGGTTAGATCCGTAGAGGATGGTTCCTTGCTTTAAATATTAATTGGGTAATAAATGTTGTATACTAGGAATGAAACTTTTAGGGTTAGTTTGTATATTAACAGTCCATTTGAAATAGCTATATAACTCATCCTCCTGATCTGAGAGAAAGGACGGGGCATGGAGTTGTGGGCCCTGGCTGGGTGTTCAGACTTCAGTCTTTTTGCTTTATTCTGGATGGACACCACAAGTATCGACTCATTATATTTTTACTAAACTGAATCAGTGAAACCTGAACTAAATCTTGCTGACTCATTTATCAACTGATCTTTGAGTTGGCTGCTAAACATTATCTTTATGATGGTTGCTGTTGTGGAACCTGGGGATCTGTTTGGTGGTCTGGATCCTTATTTGTGAACGAAGAATCAAATGGCAGGTCTGGGGATAGTGTAGTACATTTCAATAGGCATGGAGCAACTTGTGATGTATAAGTATTGGTGATTACATTCCTTTTTGTCTTTATTTGAATCTTCCTGGCGGTTCCTTCTTTGAGATAATTCCACTATCATCATCATACATTTCCCTACTTATAAATTTTTTTTAATTAACAGTAATATTTCTGAGTAGCCGCATTTTTGCTTTGTTCTATCTTGTCTTTGTTTCACTGGGCTTTATGCAATCTACAGGGATCAAGGAACACGAGGCGGATCAAGAAGCGATGTCGGGACCGGGGTTGTGAAGTGAGTCTAGGCTCTTGAACGGTTCCCACTCAGAAGAAGTGGCGAAGCAGCGGGGTCGAGAGTAAATACGCCATGACAATGAGGGATTCATATGCACCCACAGTAGGTGCCCTCTGTCTCACCTCCTCTGAGGAGGATGAGCGGGGATATGAGAAATGAGAATTTTGAAAAAGTTTTCCAACACCCGCCAAAACCAACGGCTGAAGGGAAATATACACCTTCGTGAAAAATGAAATTCTTTCGGTGTTAGGGAAAGGTACCTAAAGGCCATCAGTGCTTGCCACTCTGGCTTTGATACTGAGTGTTGGTTAACCACGCTTCTATAATAGGAGGCTCTTCCCTTCTTTATGATTTATGTAAAAACCTCCTATGGTTATCAGACATGTTTAGGGTATAATAAAAGTAAAAGTATATTTAACAAATAAAATAAAGATAAAAAATAAAATAAGGAAGAACTTGAATTATCTAAGCGATTCAAGGAAGCAATTAATAATTACAATTTAGGGCCAAAGTGCGTAATTTAATAAGTTAAATATCTTAAGTAGGAATATGCATAAGTTAAAATGAGTAATAGAGAGTGGGAGGGGACAAGAGTAATAAAAGAAAGATATTAAAGTGGAATAAGGAAGAAAATTGTGGAAGAAATTGCATTATGGGCAGAAGGAAAGAGAGGGAGGAAGTTTCCTCGGCCCAAGCTGAAGAAGTGAAATAAAAATGGGATATAAGATGAATAAGAGATAAGGTGCAATATTTCATTTTGATCTTTGGAGAAAGAAGAGCAAAAAACGGATAGAGAAAGAAAGGAAGAAGAAGAAGAGAAAAGAAAGAAAAGAGAAGGAGATCATAGTATGGAACTGGATTTTATATAGAAACGTATGGAGATTTAAGTGGCGACAATGTAAGGAATGCAAATTTGAGTATGGAAGCTATGATTTTAATATAGAAAATGTGAAACTATGAATATTTGTATGAAACTATGTGTGTGTGTCGTCTGGCAGTTTTGGTTTTAGAAAGTTTAGATATATGGTTTTTGAAACGCTTTCTTTTTGTGTATGGTTTGGGTTGAAGCTCTCGAGCTCATTTAGCATTAGGAGTTGGAGTTAAGAAAGAGCTCTAAGGCTTTTATAGATGTGTTTGGGAAGGGTGCAATTCTGGGTTAGATAGAAAGATTTACTATTTTTGATCATATCTGATAATAGGACGCCCAGAACGGGTTTTTGGTCGGAAATAAAAGGGTGTGATAGTCATACATTGTGTAACCACATCGATGAACTTGATGTTGACTTTTGAATTCTGATTGGGCATTGTAAACCAGTTATAGTCTTTCTGCTGGGCGACCTGACCGGCGAGAGGTCGACTGGAGCCTCATGCGGTAGAGGTCAGCGGTTTCTGCCCGATTGGAAATTGACGGACCTCATACGATGGGATGACGACCTCATGTAGAATTCGTGATATCATCTGTGAGTGGCGGGCATAAATCCTGCAGCGAGGCCATCATCCTGAGTGAGCCGTTTGGGGTTATTGCGATATATGGCCTCCGACTTTGGAAGGTATAACTGCTGTAGAAGCTGTTGATGTTCGTGGGCTGTGGAAAGCCCGTTAATTAGGAAGTCCAGTGTGTACGGGGAGGATCAAGAAGATCATGGAAGGTAGAGATATGTGGCGTGTGGGAATGAGGTGATCAAATCTGAGTGAGTCTGGCACAAATGCAAGTTGGCTAAACCATTACTCCCGACCGGAGGTCGCCGCTGCTTTCGTCAGGCTTTTCCGTTTCGAATGTTCGCTTGGGCTATGGAAAGCCATTGAAGTCGAGAATCCATTCATATTCACAATGGAGCATATGAGGATGTCGAATAAAGTGTTGATTGGCTGATTGGGTGAGGGTCATTCGACCGGGTTCAGGTTATTTACGTGTGACCTCGACCGAAAGTTTATAAACATACATTCGACTAGTTTAGTGTTAACTGGATATAGAGCGTTAGTCAGTATGTCAATATCTTTTGAAGAAGGTATTAGATTGTGTCACAGGGGATGTCGAGGCCAGAGCTCACGGGGTCGTGTTCAATCAGTTCAGTCAGCTAAATCCCAAGTTAGAAAATTCACAGTAATTCACTCAGAAACAGAGTCTCATGCTGCTCGTGGAAGGCTAGTTTAGGTGTTAACTGGGGCTATGAGGCTTGAACTGGTGAGGAGTCCCGTTCATATCACGAGGAGGATAGTAGTTAATGAAAGGACCGAGGTGTGGGCGAGCTCGGCCAGTCAGTCGGCTTGGCAGGTTCAGATTAATTGTGCGGAATGTGATATCAACCGGAAGGTCATAAGCGCTAAATCAGAACTCTGTTCGGGTGTTCTTAGACTACTGGAAAGGCTCATTAGTCTAGAATCTAACCATATGCTATTAAATGCATTGATATCACATGAGCTGTAGATTGTTGTATAAGTGTACTAATCGCATAATTAAAAATCGATTGGTATCACGTGATAAGAAAAGAGATAGATATGACAAAGAAATACTTGACCTTGAGTAAATTGATATGTAAAGATATAGATGAAAGAATAAAATGATAAGCTCGGAGAACACGTATAAAATTGTATGGCTAGCACAGGCTAGGATATTGAACTAATGAGGCAGCCTGTGGTGATCTTTAGTAACTCACCTTTAGTCTTTGCGTGACACCTGAATTTGTGGGCGAGCCGTATACATGACCGGTGCTTCAACCTCTGCTAGTGTTTCAACACTTCTATTAAGTGAAGCAGAACATCTAACCCCTCTGAGTACTATACCTTGAGGGTATATATATTGTCTGCGAGTCTCGTTCCATTCTTTATCTCGGTCCAGGCAATGAATGTTTGCTCCCGTGTATTTGAATAGAAATGATAAAAGGAAATAATTTGGACATAAGAGGGTACTGGGAATGATAAAGAAGAAGTCATGTTACTCTATAGGAGATAGAAACAGTCTGATAAATATAGTAAACGTCTGAGTATAGAAATGTATGAGTACTAATATATAATAAGATATGATAGACTAATAAAAATCTTGCTGAAAATATAAGTTAACAGATATAAAATGTTACGAGAATGTGTTGCATGTACACGAAGATGATAAACATAGATGAATATAAGAATGAGTAAATGGTATGATAAAAATATAGGAATATATGTATTATGAAATAGGAAACGTAGTAATATGAAGCTATAGATATGAAAACGAATCTGATTAAGTAATGATAGTATGGCTGCATATGCATTGTAAATTATATGTACTTAAACATGTAGCGTGGGTACTCATATGTAGTATAGAATATGGCGTAGTATATGATCAGTTATATGTAAATGTGTAAAGTGAGATATGAGATATAGAAAAATGCAAGACAGAATAAATGATTGTATATATCTCACATATGATTTGAATAATGATAATTATTCGGGAATATGAGATAATATGCGAAAAATAGAATAAAACACTAGATGTCTAGCTTGGGAACACGGTAGAAGGATAGATGGCGCCCACTTATGAGAGAATCTGATTCTTCTTGTATCACAATCTGAGGAGATATCGAGTAGTTTGGAGTCGATGTATCGTCCGTTTGGATCATGGTGTGCGAAAATTAATAATCGCGGCGCCGAACGCCGTGGGCTTATTTGTTTCGCCGGTGATCACAGTGCGCCGACCCTCATGGACCAGCATTTGTGCGATGAGTCTGGCGCCTTGAGCGCTTTATAGTTTTTAACTTACCTTCACTCTGGGTTTATGCGGTAGTGAAGCATCAGCAAATGAAATGTGAGAATATATGTGCGATATGAAGCTGTCGCGGCTGTATCACGATGATAATGTAACAAATGCGCAAGTCTGAAACGAAGTGTCAATGACCACGAAGAAGTATACGAGAAACAATCTGATCACGCAAAGAAGAGTAACATGAAAAGTATAACGGAAAACAATATGAAAATGGTATATGAGCGATTACCATGAATACGATTATATGAAATGAGTATATGAACCGCGATGCATGAACTATGGGACATAACAGAATAGTATAAATATAACGAAAGTCATATATATGATGTAGATTATCTTGAGTAGGCATCGCGAATAAATAGATGGAGCGATACTGTAGACGCATGATAGAAATCTGTCAAGTCTTATGGTGAGATGATAAAGATGACAAAGCACGGGAATATAATAAAAGTATAGAATAGGAGATATAGAGAGCTTGTACTTGTCATAACGGAAAATATTGACATGCGATAGGAATGAAAAGATAGTAGAAATGAAAGTTATATGAATATATATAGATATATGAAATCACGTATATAAAACATGGCGGTCGCAATTGGTGGTTGTCCATGCCATATGTTCGTAGCGTAAAACATGCTAGTGTTAATCCGTGTAAGTCTGAAGCGAGAAAACGAGATAAAAGAACGGGGCGTCGCATCAGCGAGCGACCAACTCGAGAGGGTGGTATAAGCTGCCTTTATTTTACACGATCTCACGATGTTTTGTATTAGATATGTATATGTATAAGTAAATGAGACTCAGTATATGTGTATAGAACATGAATACATTCTGATTAGAGTATAATGAATGTAAAAAGAGATTTTTATTACATAAATTGTGCGTATGAATGAGAAAAGCAGTCTGAAATTAATGTCCATTTCTGAAAAAACATTTCAATGCGGTGGGTGCTGTAATCTCGCGCCCCGAACTCAGTTCGGATCATGTCCCAGTCGAAAGCGGGAATAAGTGTGACGAGCGGTAATGGAAACCATGTGGAGGGACTTCATGACAAACATCTGAAAAGGAAGCCATGGATTTCTTGAACTATGTGATGCGGTTGTAAGCATGGGATGAACCCGACCCCGGGAGCGAGAGAGGATGAGACACAAGGCAAATTCGAGGGGGCATGTGCTCGATCCAGAGGACATGGAAATGAAGGCAAAGCTATCCACCTTAACTAGGAGGTTGGAAGAGCCGAAATGAGGTCGACATGAGGTACGGCGATGGCGAATATGCTAACAGCCATGTATTTGTCGGTCAGGCACCGAAACATTGAAATGTTCCTTAAGTGAGGGACTTTGTGGGTTGAACAAGCTGATGTAATTGGGCGATACAAGCCCTGACCACAACCCTAGCCACCATAATACCTATAACCCCATTTGAAGGAACCACACAAACCTCACGGAAACCGGCCTCCTCCCAACGGCTCCTGGCACTGCTTGACGATATGGATCCTCGGACCGGCAACAACCGCACATCTTGTCTCCGGTTGAAATGACTATTATGAACTTAGGGTAAGGTGGCGAGACAACACTGTGGAAGAACAAAGACGGTGGAATGCGGACAGTCAAAGGGTGAAACACGATGGAAGCACACTCGATAAGGAAATAAGGCAACCTACATTGAATTTCTAAAGAAAGCATGGCCGGCTTGCCAAGTGGGGGGTGCAAAAAATATGACAACACGCAAGCTGAAATTTCCCAAAATATGACAACTGCTGATGTCTGCAATGTAGGATATCAGGCAATGACGGGTGCGGAAAGGGAAATTCCTCTCGGATTTGCCAAATCCTAGGGAATTTGCATGAAGTGAGCTCTTCCAGTGAGCCAAATTCTAGGATGGATGAAGTTAAGGCAATCATCCACATTGAAGTGGCGAGAGCTCAGAAGCGACCCGACACCAAGCAATAAAAAAAGGGCTAGGAAGTGGCGAACCGAGGAGAGAGAGTGGTGATCGGCGATTTACGAGAAAAATAACACTCCCAGCCTTTTCCTCGAGCACTAAAGCTAAGAGTATCATCAGGCTGAAATGCTAGAAGTGTTGAGGCAAGTAAAGGTCAACATCCCCACAACTAACATAGTCAAAGCAGTCCCTTTATGCAAAAATTTTTTAAGGACTTGTGTAGGTGAAAAAAGGGTTGGTGTGACCAAGAAGGCCTCTTGGCCAGACAAGTCGGTGTTATCATCAATGCACAGAATCGGTGAGTACAAAGATCCGGGTTGCTGACTATCTCGGTTAATATGCTAGAGCACTTGCGTAGAAAAGCGGCTGCTAGATGCGGGTGCAAGTGAATCTCTCCCATTGATGCACAAGCGGTACCGGGTTGGGAGAACTAAGCCCACCTCCACACATTGTCTGGCGGATAGTCCATGAGGAATGCCAAGGGGACAGTCGGAAGTGTTCTCATCAGTGGACAAATTCTACTATCAGTGGATTTTGTTGTACTTGATCACGAACCCGGTACCCAACGAGGGCGACCCCTATCATCCTATCAATCTGGGGAGACCGACTTGGCCACCTCTAATGCGATTATCAATTAACGAAATGGTGTTGTAAACTGCATGGGAAACATGAGCCACAGAACTCCAGCATGTCTGTTACTTGTTAAAAGCACATGCAACGGTGGAAGATGAGCGGAAAAGTTTGCATCGACCGCGATCACGGAGGAACGGTGACCAACGAGAGGATGCGAGTTCTTGTTGGCTTGGTTGGAATGTTGGGAAAGAAGCTGTGAGAAGCCTGAGACATGAAACTTGTTCAAAGAGCGATTGGAAAAAAACGAAATTACGCCTTTGATAATTGAAGGAACCGGTGAACCTTGAGGTCAAGCTCAAACCTTTGCCTATGGAGTTGAAATATGCTGTTGGAAGAGCCGAGGATGATCCGATGATCGACCATCCTGCTCAACACCTCACGGGGTAGTCTATTGCACATCTGGGGAGGAAACAAGCGAAGCCCTAGGGTGGAAGATTACTAATGGAAGACATTAGCCAGTTTGCACCCATCATCTACCTAGAGGAGGAGGCAAAGTCGTGAAACTACAGGCGAACCCACATATGCGAAGTGGTTAGAAATTTGAAGCTCACTTAAAGTTGCTCTGGTGAGTATCATCACGTATCTCAGAGATAACTATGGGTGAGTCCAACCAGTGATGCTAAGAAATCGGGGGTAACCGATTGCATAATGACAAAGGAGAGGAGATCTTGCCGCCTTACCACGGGTTGGAGGGTATGTATTGATTATGAAGAGCTAAATAGAGGTGGCCCGGGAAGGATCACTTCCCTCTACCCTTCATGGATCAGCTCCTTAAGAGGATTTTTGGTCCGCCCTTCTACTGTTTTCTGGATGGCTATTCAAGATACTTTCAAATTAGAGTGCTGAAGTAGGAAAGAACCGCCTTCACATGCCGTTGGCACATATGCATACGGGAGGAGGCTGCCCTTTGGCTGTGTAATGCCTTACCCGCATTTCGGCGTTGTAATGTTTAGTAATTTTGTTGATTTGGTAGAGTGCATTATGGAAGTTTATATGGATGACATTACGGAGTCTGAGGGGCGGCTTAGAATGCCCAGTAACTGCGGCTATCTACAGGGTATAGAGAAAAACATGGTTTTGAGGCAGGAAATCTGTTGCCATTAGCGAGGGAATAGTACTAGAGGCATGTGTTTCGGGAAATGGGATCGAAGTTGATAAGGCAAATAAACCGATTTCCAAGCTGCCTCCGCTTTGATATCAAAGGCGTAAGAGCGATTCTTGGGGCGTGCGGAAGCCTACGGGAGGTTCATCATAGACTTCTCAAAAATTGCCAAGCCTCATGGCCTTTGGAAAAGATGTCAAATTCATTTAGGATCTGTTTATCAAGGGCTTTAGAGGAGCTTAAAGCTGTTGACCACCCACTAACAGTGAGCACAATTAAGAGGTACGCCAGTGATGTGCGATGCAAGCGTCGCCATGTGGAAACGGGTTCTCCGGACAAAGGAAGGAGGGAAAGCGCCTCATGGTATTATACCATGAAGATTCTTTGAATGAGAGCCTGAAGGAGTGACCACGAGAAAAGAGCTGCTTGGCGATGGTCTATGCCTTAGACAAATTTTGAAACTTATTTGGGTTTAGATTCGGACACAATAGTATTCACGGATCCCTTTCGGCCCTTGAAATACACCAAAACCACCCAGAACAAAATGCTAAGGCTGAGCTTATCAGGTGGGTTCTCTACTACTTTACCGAAGTTTAACTTGCAAATCAGGGACAAAAAGGGTGTAGAAAATGTTGTAGTGGAGTACTTCTCGGGAATTATGATATGCAACTTGCTCACAACCCTCCCAGATCAATGATGAGTTCACACGAGGAGTCCTTGCTCCTGGTGAGGAGGCACCTGGTATGCACATTGCAAATTCGCAGCTCTGAGGGAGTACCGGCGGGATGGAAAGCAAGACAATAAATTCTTCTTTGCGAAATTCACTCTTATTATTATTGGGAGGAACCATTCTTGTACAAAATCTTTGTGGGCGGATAATCGGAGGTGTGTGCAGACGGGCGACAGGGGAATCTGAGTGCTACCATGAGAATGCATGTAGGCCACTTTGCTTAAAGAAACCTCACGGGAAGGTGCTCAGTCACAGTTTCAGCCTACATTTTCAAGGATGCCCACCATGCGAGAATGTGACAAATAACAAGGTTAGGGAAGATTTCTGTGTCACATGATGCCTTTAAACTAGATTTTGGTAGTTGACCTTTTCGGCGTATGGGGATCGATTTCTGGGACATTCCTTCTCCCTTGGATACCTCTGTTTTTGAGGTGGGGTTGACTGTATGTGTCCAGGAGTGGGTTGAAGCCGGTTCAGCAGGGCGACGGACCACGGGGTGGTGCTGGAATTCTTGAAGGAGATATATTATCTGGATTTGGGGTCCCAGGCGCAATTAGTGAGGAGGTTCGCATTTACGCAGCAAACCTTTGAGCCTCCTCACTAAGTATGAATAATCAAGCATAAGTAGCACCCCATACCACCCTCAGACCAGTGACCAAGTTGAACTAGCCAACAGAGAGATCAAGATAATATTGATGAAAGTGGTGAATTATAACCGAAAAGATTGGTCTCTCAAGCTGCTAGACTCTCTCTAGGCGCTACAGACGACCTCTGAGGCCGTTCAGATGTCTCCTTATACATACAGTTTATGTGAAAACTCTTAACTGCACAATGGAAATTAGATACAAGGCATGGTGAAGATAAAACAGACTTGGACATGGTAGTGGTCTCAAAGGCCTCGATATCCATGGTAGAAGAATGAAATGATGCCTACCTCGACTCAAAAATTGCAAGATACTTGAAGGAATTTGGCATGATCAGTTGATAGCTAAGTAAACATTTCAAAAAAGGGGACGAGTATTGCTCACGACTCAGCTCCCTCTTTCACGAGGCAAGCCGTCAAGATGAAGCTGAACCATTCACCATCAAGAAGTTTACCTCAATGGTTCGATAAAGACACTAAGTGTTCAAGGTCGGTAGCCTTGAAAGGCTGAAGCCATATGCAGCGTGGCACTCAGCCAGACAGGAAGAAATCCTCATGACCCTCCATGAAACCTCCTGGCCATACATTTGGGAGTGACTTCTGCAGTATCTCAGAAGAAACTAGAATTTAATTGCTTATTTTTGTAATCTTTTTGTGTCCCTTGTTGTCTAATCTAATAAGTTTTGGTTTTTGCAGGTGTTGCAATGGGCTAGGAGAGCAGTTTTTGAGCTGAAATTTCAGGGTTAAATTTTAGCGACTTGTGAATTCGCAAAGGTGCGGAAATCTGTGACACAAATTGAAGCTGATTTACCGCTTGTTCATCTCTGCCTTTCATCTCCCTCCTACGGTACTCTGTTCTGTAACCTTCCTAAATTTTGCATTTCTTTTAAGTAGGCCATTTAATTGGCACTTGTGCCGTGGTGAAGCAGACCTTCCCTTACCCCCACAACTCTATATAAACCTCCACCTTCCCTTTTCATTTCAAATCTCCATTTCGGGTTTGAAATTCCCTCTCACCTCCTCTCCCCCTCTGCGACCACGATGAAGACCCACCGGTGGACATGCTTTAGGCCTAGGGTGCGCGTTCGACTCTCCCAGTCGCGCACCTCCCCTTACTGCGATTGTCGCCGCCAGCGCCTCTTGTCGCTCCAGTAGCCAGCATTTGTTGCTCGTCATTGCCAGCCTTCTGTTCACCGCTCGCCACCCGAGGCGATCTGGCACGTGACTCCTCTTTTGATGCCCACGCCCCCGAGAATGCCACACCGGGTTGGCCCCCCACTCAAAGCCCACCCGTCATCTTGGGCGACCAGTAAGACCCACCGTCTAAGAGAGCCGGGACACCGGGCCCAGGAGTCCTCAGTGGGGGACTCGCGGAGCCCATGATCACCACCCCGTGAGGCATTCTTTGAGTCCCTCATGCGGACTTGTCCCTGCACACTTTGTCATCAGGCCATATTTCACCATGACCCATTCAGGGAATGCTAATTGTAGTGAGAGGGTCTGCGTAGGAGGTTCGTTATGATCTCGGACTTCCCAGGGCCGAGACTCAGAGACTCGATGCTGGTGCGGAAGTACTCCTTGGGTAGTTCATGACACCTCGTCGGTTTTTCTACCCTCAGGTGGTCATCGAGTTTTACCACGATGGCATCCGGTAGCGAGCCATTGGCAGCTCTTCATTTCGCCATGGCGGCTGGCCGGGATACTCGAGCCTCTAACATCCTGGCTACTTTTGTCTGTAGGTAATCCTCGCCAGCTCGGCGACATGGCGATGACCCCATTCCTCGTGACCCGGAGATGGTCAGGCTTCTCACGGGGACCACTCTGGCAGACGGTCTGTTGGAGGCGACTCCACCGCGCATCACGTCACCTGAATCTCCGTCTGGGTATAATATTTTCTCGCTCCGACACCTAGTCAGGAGGAAGGCCATCTTGGAGGCCACATCTCACAGCATATCGGAGGGCTTTTGGTTGACCCGTGGGGCTTATTATGACATCCTTGTTCCACCTAAGGTTAGCCCCTACGAGCACATTGAGGAGCCTGGACTCCGATACAGCTCCGCTTTGCTCGGTGCCTGAATCTGTGCCCTCTGTCCCTCCACGTGCCCTCGACCACCCATGCCCAGCTGCCCATTCGGATATTGTTGGAAATTTGAGCACTTTGCGACCTCGGCAATCTATCACCATCACCAGGGACTTTTACCCGTCATGGATGCGGTTGCACATTCTCAGCCACATCATCATTTGCATTTACCATTACGATACAGCGGATAGGATGACTATGCCTTAAAGAACGCCATGGCTCAGTTGGCCCATCGCATCAGCGCAGAATCAGGCCATCCTCATGCGGATCCCGAGTCACTGGGTCTCCTGCGATCCAGTGTCTTTGCTTTGAGGGCCTTTTCGCTCCTACTCCGGCGGGACCGGCCCTCCCCTCCACCCGGCCCTTGCGGCCCCCTGGATGTGCTGCGAGCTGCGGCGGTTGCGGCCACTGGCGGCAACACTTGTGATCCGGAGTAGGACGCCTCTTCACCGGCTGCGGAGGTGGCGCTTCCTCGGCTTCCTTCCTAGCACGCGGTGCTCACGGTCGGGCCACGGTTAGTTGGGGAGGATTAGTGAAGAGTGATTTTACCTCTTGTAGATATCAGTTTGTTTTTTACACTTTGAGTCTCACGCATGTGTAAATGAAAGCCCATTTCGGCTATGTTTAGTGGCTTGCTTTTGCTTCTTTTGAAGCTGTTTTATTTTTGAAAAATTTAGAAATTTAGTGATACACAGCGATATACATATCAGACAGATTCGAGTTCTTATCATTTGCAACATTTTGCCCCATTTTTTGTGGTTTACTTATCGCTAAGTTTGAAATTGAAACAACTGCCGTCTTGGTGATCTTGGGTGGATTCCGTACTTGATTAAGTGGTTGGTCAGTTGAAGACCCCTGATATTCAATCTTTTTCTTCCACCTTTAGCTAGCCACACACTGTGCACATCAGTTTTACGCAAATAACGGACGCACTGCTCCTTATCGTGCAAACCTACCTAGTTTCGTTGACCACTGTAAGGTTATGGTTCTACTAGAATAGAAGACGATGTGTCTTAAAATAAAGAAAGAGAAAAGAAAAAGAAAAGAAAAGAAAGAAAGAAAGAGAGAGAAAAGCGGCGCACCTTGAGAGCTGAGAAGCGTGGTCAGAAGTTCTGTGAAAATCTTTAAAGCACAGTGCCTAGCGCTAGTTGGTTGGGAGCCACTGACTTAGTGCTCGCTACATGGGTGGATGGGTGAGGATTAGCCCGAGTCGTGAGTCTTTGAAATTTGAATTCATTGGGTCAGGGGTGAAACCCGGGTAGTGGTCGAGAGACCCTCATGACTTGATGCCCTAAGCCTTAGTTGGTTGGGAGTCATTAGTGAACCGGTTACAGGACTTTGGTGAGACCGATTTCTCGACTATTGCATCTACGATACAAAAATATGACAAATTGGAACCCGAGTTATTTAGGTTGGTCGAGTGCTAGGGTTTGGCGTGCAGTTAGGGGGAAAGCGGTTTAGCGGGTTCTAGTTGGCCCGATCCACATAAACACTGGAATTTGATTGGAAGTTTGGTTGATCCCCTTGGGATAGATGCTCTTCGAAACTTGGCCATGTATGGCATTTATTCTCCCCGAGTTGGTTATTGTGCGGGGTCTCGATCATTCACACTTGTGAGGGAAATTACTTATCCATCTGGCACGAAGAAATACCATCCCCTTTTGCGTGCTTTGCAACTTATCTACTCTTCCTTCTTTGTCATTTAACTAGAGACTAACGATATGCCGGTTCAAATTGAGTGATTGAATTGCCCGAATAATTGTTTTAAGCCTTGTCTATTGTAGGTTTTAAGCACTTTTTGTGTGTGCTAATCAACTTAAATATTGATTGATATACTAAGGTCCTAGTTATACCATTGATCATGTTGTGGATATTTTTGTAGTTTTGCATACCAAATTACACCATATTCTTCATGGAGTTCAAATCGATGAACTGGCCAGAGACTCAGAAGCACATGTGTGCCGTCGAGAAGGCAATTGGGCTAAAATGCGAGAAGGAAGAAGCAATTGGAATTTTGCAGTGTTGTAGAAAGGGCCACACGCAACCCTCTTTGAATTTCGCGAGTTCTGAGCCCCATAACCTAAAAATTATAAGTTATACTGTATGCTATGTTATTTGCTTTTGACCTGTACGTGGCTGTACCAAAATACGCTAATAATTTTGTTCTTTCATACTTTATGTGGTTCTTGACTCCCAGGCACTATATAAGCTCGGTCGAGCTTCATGTAAGAGAGTCTTTAGTCTACTCGATAAAATTGACCTTGAAAGCTTTGACCGCCTATACAATTCATCCCTTTCTCTCCTTTCTCGCGTTTTCTCACACATGCAAAACGCGCTGGGATAATGACTAAGGATGGTTGGCTCAAACCTCCTAAATCATGAAGAGAAGAGTCGGCATAGGGTTAAAGGTTTGAGAACTAATACATTGTCCTGTTACCAGTAGCAGGCATCTACTATCATTTATGTTCGCATCTCACGCGTGGGTTTGAATCTATTATGTACCTAAGTGGCTAGTACTTGTAAACTCAAGGCTCGGTGGATACTTATTCTTTCAGATCCTTGATGTTTGATTAGTTGTCATTTATTAGCTCTGAGGTTAGATCCGGCGGATGGTTCTAGCCTTTGAAACATTAGTGGGTAATAAATGTTGTATCTGAATGAAACTTTTTAGGGTTCGGTTTTATAGTAAACCTAGATCCGTCTCGAGGAAATGACTATATGTCATCCTCACGGTGTGTGAGGAAAAGGACCAGGAGCATTGATTTACCTTAGAACCCCTGAGCTCGGTGGTCAGAAACTGAAGTTCACTTTTACTTTTATTTCTACGATTACGGTTTTTACAAGCCATCAACCTCACTGTTTTTACAGAAACCCCAAATCCAAAAATTAGAAGCACCAATTTCAATCAAGCGTGACTCATTTAGCATGAAGAAAACCCATCACTTAGTTTGACATAAGCGCTATCACTGCTGAGTAGCTTTATACCCTAGGATATAAATTTTGTTGATTAGGATCTGTATTGACACGAATCCATGATATCTATATTTCATAAGCAGAGCATATGTGTACTCTGCAAAACATTCTATCATTTTATTCAGACTGGCTGAGGTGTTGAGAGATGTCTGTAGTTGATCATTTGAATTGACAAACTAGTAGTACCACACTTGCATCCTAATGCGATCTTATACAATGATGGCGGTCGAAACGATATGTTTGGTCGCTCGTGGAAGGCTGGATTTGATCTGATATGAAAAAGCGATCACGGTTATCCTGAATCGACTGTCTGTTCAATCACTCCAAATCTCGACTCACGGAGAATTGTCTGATATATGAATTCACATGTTGCAGGCAGTATCTTCGTCTTTGGCTTGTGGCTGAATCTCTTAACCATGTTATTTCTTACTCTTGAGGATGTTAGGTTACAGCCGTAGAAAACCACAGTACCACGAAATTAGAGGCAGCGTCTATCGTAAAATGTTGGTAATCTGCATGCATTAGTAACCGAAACTAACACGGATATGACCTCTATTCTTATACAACACACCTTGGCTGGTGTGATATATCAAGAATCGGATTAATAGCCGTGACATCAGCGTGGTGGTATGCAGGAATTATTATGACACTCATATCGAAATATTAATACGTAGAATAATGGTGGGGTAGTTCGGTTCTGCAGTGTTCGATGCTCTCTGGATCTCACCAAGACTCCCCATGTCACAGTACAAGTTTGACATTAGGATCCGTAGGGTATCTCTTAGGTTCTGATCTAACATACCGGTTCTTCAAGATGTCTAAAACATCTTAGTTGGAAGACTACACAGAGCAGATTGAGTTATCACCGATTCAGCCAAAATACTTGAGTTTGACGCTGATGCGAAGGCGTTGAAAAGGTGTTGCTTTTGGTTTGAATACTATCCTTGATCCTTTGCTATGTGTGATGTCGCTTCACGTAAACAACCCAGGATAAATCACAGCTAGAGCCGATTATGATGATAAAAGCGCAGATAGTGCATTGTATTGTGAAGCATGCCAAATTCTTGAGCATGGAATAAGCGGTCAAACCATGCTCGAGGGAGATTGTTTCAAACCATATAAGAAACGGCGTAACACACACTAAAAACCGGACTCCCACTGACCAATAATGAGGTGGTTGCTGTATAAACTTCCTCGGTAGATCACATGAAGGAAGACATTTTTGATATCCGTGATAAAGAGGCGAACCGCATGGCGAGTGGAGAAGGAAGGAACGGGCATAAGCAATGCCCAACAATGGGGAGAATGTGTCTAGCGCGAAGCGTATCCTTTGCTCTTAAAGCGGCCTTAAAGCGTCAGCGACCATCAGGACCAACCTTAAATGTAAACCCAACGGCAAACCAGCTGGAAACTTCACAGAAAAGGTAAAACAGCAGATCCCGAAAGTGTCGGTTGAGTGCGAAGCCCCGACCATTCATCTACCATTGTCTGTCGCCCGGTGGGATGGGGAAAAAGAGCCCGCCATTGGTGCGGAAGCATATGTTCAACATAAAATAATGCAAAGTAAATTGAAGATAATCGATGGTAGCTTTCGAAAAATTGTAAATAGGATGAGGATTGCTAGTAGATGGAATTACATTCAGAAACGATGGTGGATTATCGAATAAGGCGAGTAGGGAGTAGGAGAAAGCGAGAAGGAGAGGAACAGCGGAGCGGTGGCAGCGATCAAAACGGCTTTGAAGTGGTTGAGAAGGTACATCAAATCTCAGTTTGAGAGATTATGGGAAGAATTAAGACCGATGGGAAGAGACTCGAGAGGAGAAGAAATGTGAGCCCTCGAAGATGTATCAACAAGAGAGAAGTATCGATGAGTGGGGAATAACAGCGATATGCCATATGAAGTCGGGAGTAGCTCGAAGATACATTTCGTGGCTTTGTGGCTTTGTCTTGTCTGGGGTGTGAATATGAGCAACAATCTGGCCAAAAGAAAGGCAAGAGGAGGAAGGAAATAAAATGGTGGGCCGAGGAAAGAAGTGAATAGGGAATATGATCATGCTTACACATATGGGGCATACGATTAATCAAACTAACAAGTTGTAAGGCATCCTCCTGTGAAAAGGAACATGATAATGGAGGGGAGAATCCGAGTTGTCTCCCATGGGTGACGATTCTTACACGTTCGGCTCTGCAGTTTTGTTGAGGGTATGAGCATAAGAAGGCCGGTAAAGATCCCATGTTGGGACATAAATGAAATAAAAGGTGCAGAAAAATATTCCCTGGCATTGTCACTATGTAACACACGAATAGAAACATTGAATTGGGTCATAATTTCAACATAAAATTTCTAGAAATGAGTCTCTTTCGGCTCGATTTTTCATTAAAAAATAACCAGATTACATCGAGAAAAATCATCAAATGAAAGTGACCAATCTTTTGAAATCTAAAGTAGGCCTTGTCAGAAGGACCCCCGAACATCGATTGTGACAAATTTAAAAATGAGACTTTGCCTGATTATTCAAACGCTGTGGGAACGAGACACGAGGTGTGTTTCCCAGTGGCAAGATTCACCGCGTCAGTAGCGGCAGCGTGGAAAAGCGTGACCATCTTGCGGAACCACGAAAAGACTAGGTGGCCCGAGGCAGTGGACCAGGAGAGGCATCGGTGGAAAGCGCGAGCTACGAGGAGATGATTTTAGAGGTGAGGTGATAGAAGCCTTGAGACTTCACGTCGTGCGTCGTCTTTCTGCTAGGTCCTTCAAAGGTCACAAGTTTATCAGGAAAAATAATGGAACGATTAAGAGTATGAGTAGTTTTGTTGATGGAAATAAATTAAAAGAATGACTCAAAGAGTATAAGGATAGAAGTGAGAAATTGGGAAGGAGGATGTATCGACAAATCTATTGTAGCGGTTGAGAACCATTAGTTAAGGTGTGATAAGTAAAGTAGAGTAGTAGTAAAAGAAGAAAAAGATCTTTGTACGGAGTTATGATGTAAAGATGCAGAATCAGGAATTAGAAGATGTATGAGTAAGGGCGGGCGAGGCATTACAGTTTGAACCTTGAAGTGACTTGGGTACTTTAATAGCGAAGGAAGCAGGTCATCATACTCCTTTGTCGGGTGGGGGAATACCCGGATGTGGAGGGCCGGATGCAGGGCGGCGAGAATCAAATCGGATAGAGTTGGACCACATGGAAGCGATTAATGGGAGGCCGTCCCACGCCTGGTAGTGCAAAGATCACGAGTGTGGCCAAGCTTATTACGATGGTGCAGTGAGGGCGTTGTCACTCTCTCGGGTTATACTTCAAGTCACTCAGAGTTCAGTTTTGAAACTAAAACAAAGATCTAAAGTGCTTATCAAATGTGAAATGGTGGAAGAGATACGAAGGAGGCGAGCAGGCATCATCGAGGATATGGATAATGAAACATTAAGAATCTGATCTCGGACGGTCTCAAGATCCGAACAGAGGCCAATAAGAGTAAGGACCATGAAGAACTTGTCAATCTACGTTTATTAAAACTGACATCACTAGTAAAACATTAGTCTTGAGAACTCCTCCTTAAGAGAGGCAATGCGTAGATATAATTAGATAAATTATTGTCACTTGTTGTAGGATATTGGCAATCGCGAGAAGCCCACCTTATAAAGGCGTTGGATATCATTCGTATATAGAACTTTTGCCTTATTTCAAAACTTAAAACATGTTTTGTAAGCTCGAAGATGAAGCAAAAAAATTTTATCAACCAACTGTCATAATACGCTACATAGTTGTACATTTATTTTCTTCCATTGCACCTTGTCAACATTAGGTATAGCATCCTCTGGTGTAATAAGATGGTCCTCATAACCTTGTCCCATGAACCAAAGTTCCACAGAAGCTGACCAGGAAAGATAATTCCCAATACCAATCAATTTTTTTGATGTGATAATAGGAGATCCAAAGATAACATATGAAAAAATACAATTTTTTAATCGCCGTCATGAAACTAGCGGAATTGAATCGCGTTGGATTGAAGAGAGCCTAATAGGAGAGGCGAATCACGGGCATGGAGACGAGATGAAGAAAGTGACTGATACATGGAGAAGAAGCGACTAAGCAGATAAAAATGCCAAAAGGTGGAGAAGGAAGGCTCGGGGAGGATCGCTAGAGGGATGGATAAGCAAGACGGCGTCGGACGAGCCTGGAGATGGAATCTCGACATCGAAAAGTGGGTCACGCGCCGATGCATGGAACTTAGGCCACCAGAGAAGAGCGGCGCGTGGATGACTATTTTATCGGTGGGGTTTCCTCCGACATGTAGATCGGCCTCGTGCACCTTGGAATCGGCGTCTCAGTAGAAGAATTTGTTTGGAGAAAAAAAGTCATTGGCGAAAGAGATCAGCAATGTGTGAGGAGAGAGTTCGGAGGAGAATAAAGTGTAGAAAGGAAACTTAGATCATAGAAAAAGGAAATTAAGTTTTACTCTGGCTCTATCTTAGTGTGAGAGAGAAAGGGAGAATCACTAATTTTAATTATGTTGAAGAAAACCAACATCATTACATATTGGACTTATATATATACGGCTGCTCGTGGGTTTGTCTGAGTGAAAATAAAGGAAAAGAGAAAAAATAACTATACAATATCTAACACACTCAATATTCATAATACCGGTTTTTGGAAAGGCGTCAATGAACATCATCGTCTCCTCTCCACTAAGACCAGGATAAGAAGCAAATTCGTGGCACTCCCTTTGCAATCTGCAGAACAAAATATTATTTTCCGAGCAAAAGGAGAGAAAGAAAAAATAATTAGTTTGGTTTTGTTAAATGACCAACTCTCCTAAAAGCTCAACCTTGTAGAATTTAGATTTAATATGAATATCATGTTTCACATCCTCCTTCACATGCGGCTTCATACATGCTGCAAAGAGTCAAACAAACTAGCGAGTCCACCATAGACTTTGAATAAGCGTATGGGGATCGAAGCGTTAGTGCGAGGAGAGTGCCGATCGTAGCTTGAATGTCAGAGGTGGCTGTCTGTGTTAAGCGACCGGCTCGTAAAAGAACAAACTTGTAGGATTTAGGTTTAATATTGAAATTTGAAAATCGATAGCCTGATAATAAAATACGAAAACAAAAGAGCAACCTTAGATTTTGCATTAAATCCTTCTGGGATAAACCAATTAAAGGAAAGCGCCATATGAATATGAAATTGTCTGAGTGCAAGTGGAATTGGAAATTAACTAGTATGTTGATATGGCCCGGAATCTCGGCCGGCCTCTCCATAGGGTGTGATTCGTGTCCATGGGTCATGTTAGGTGTTGTGTCGATGCATAGATCGTGTCAACGTTCGTCGACCGCAAAATACGACAGGAATAATAGCGTGTCAGCGTTCGTTAACCGGAGACTGCTTTCATTTATTATTAGTATTTAGGCAATTGGAAACATGAATATAACCAAAACTAGATGATTCTTAAAATAATAAAATTATAATTAATCGTTTCATGTCAACACAAATAACTTAGTAAACTCAACATGTGTTTATTAATTTTATTATTTAAAATAATAGGAGCTATAATTAATAATATATTTAACACAAAATAATCTCTTAAATGAGTTAATTAATTAATATAATAATTAAATTGATCAAATTCGTATTAGACAAGTCAACATGAATATATTTAATTAATTAAACGTGTTGGCGGGTCGGCAGAATATGGTCAGCTTGATTATACTCGACTGAGCACTTAAAAGCGGTAATTAGAGATTAGGTATGCCGTGTTCACGTATCGTGTCAGCTTTTGCCGACCTAAGCTACCCTGACAATCCTATTTTTTTTCTCAATTTTTCTTTCTAAAGTTACACCGCGGTGTTGGTCCAATATAAGGCAAACGAGTCGAGTCGAAATCAATGATATAAATACTCGTCTTACATGTTTCACTAGAATAAATGTGAGGGGTCATGATTGAGCTAGTGATGGAAATGAGAGTTATTCTTCAGCCTCTGGCCATAATTCTTCCCTTTGCATCTAGATGCAAAGGAATTTGATAATATATTAGTTTAGTTGATAATTTGTTACTACTTTCTTGGGTTTTGCTGATGCTGATTCACCTTTTGAACTATTTCAGAATATGCAAGCATTTAGGAATTTTGGAGCCAATACATGAAGTATGGATGCATATTATGTATAAAAAGATTGAAAAATGAAAATTTGGTGAGCTTAAAAGAAATGGAAGAATGTTCTAACATGCCAAAGGACATTCAATTAAACTATCCCTAAGGAAGTTCAAACATCTCATCCTGCACTCGAACACTCTCCCGGATGTTCACAATCTTATTTCTCAAATTATTTTTTTGGGAAGTTTGCAAAAGCAAAAAGCTCCACAATTAAGCTCTAAGATTTTTCAAGTGTAAAAAAGGTATATTCTGATGGAAATCACGAGCACAAGAGAATAATCGATCTTAGAACCTAAATTCCATCTCTCGAACCTTTCAAAACCATTCTTGGAAGAAAGCTTTCAACCATCAAAGCCTTCAAGGGATTATTAAGAAGCAGAAGGAAGAATTGTGTAAGGGACATGAAAGAAGAGTATAGGTATTGACCATATAGATCCTATGAAGTAGGAGCATTTGGTCAGGGTTGTGGACCTTTTACTCATGATTAGTGAATTATCAACGGTCAATATACCGAGTTTTGTCCCAAAATAATATATTTAAAAAAAAAATTACCAATCTAGTACGTTTTTAAAAAAAATACCCAAACTAGTGTGTACTCATCAAAACCGTAGTTGATGACTACGGTTTCAAATTTTTTTAAATTAAAATGCATGATTGGTATTCTGGTTTTGGTAAAGTGGCAAAATATCTATTGACTACAGTTTTAAGCTAAAACCGTAGTCACCAACTATTGTTTTAAGCACTAGTTTGAGCATTATTTTAAAAAACGTATTAAATTGGCACTTTTTAAAAAAAAAGTATTATTTTGAGAGAAAACTCCAATTTTAAGCCCTTATTCAGTCAGATTTGTGAACCTTTTTCTCAGTATTAGTGGATTATTTACTGTCAATATACCAACATTGGTTTTTACACACAGGAATTTTAGGTGGTATTTCCATTTCCATGTTCAATCCTGCATCTACTTGTACAACTAAAAATTTTGACAATGAAACTGCTGAACATTTGATCACTGTTCAGATCAAAATATTAATTGAATAAATGAAATAAAAATTTAATTTTTGGGTATTATCACTTGGACTACCTATTCACCACCTCTAGGTGGTTTCATCAATCAAGATGAGGGGTTTTTTTTTTTTTTTGATCAGAATCAAGATGAGGTTTTTGAGAAGTTATTATCTTCTCTTCAAACTATGAAATGCATCGATCTTATCTCTGTTCGGTTATTTTTACACTTACAATTCATGGTATCCCAAAAGAATTCGGAGGTTCATGTTTTCATTTTGTTGACAACTGTCGTGAAACTAGAGAACGAATAAAGAACCTCTTTACAACTATGAACACATTATATTCATTCATAAGTTCTTCAAAACTGATTAAAAGATTTCACTAATTGGTTTCTTTTCACCATAAAATTTGGACAAGTCAGTCATATATGGATCCTAATTCACAGCGAAGTGTGAGACCAAACATAGCAATGACTCCCAGTTGAAAGCAGGGAAAGTACTAGAAAGGAAAAAATGCTTTAAGGAAAATTGAGCACTACCGTATTTAGTTTATGATTGGAAAATATAAAGAAAATCAAAATACAACAAAATTCTTCAAAGTATTACATATTTTAAAATTTTAGATATATATAATAAGAGAAACAAATAAATGAGTTTGCATAAAACACCGAAATTAATTTAACCAGTATAAACCTATTTTATATTTTCTCCAAATTATTTTTATTACACTTTTAACATTTTCCTCATTATTTTCTTTCCTTAGTACTTTTGGGATTCCAAACGGAGCGTAAACACAACTACAGAGAAAGAAAAAACAATCAGGACGTTAAAATATTCTACCTTTAGTGCTTCCAAATTGGACTGTTTTGTGTTCATTGCTTCCCAAAGTGAACGAGTTATCATGTCTTCAGTGCAATAAATAACCTACATAATGAATAACTGGATTAAAATTAGAGAAATATAATATGGTTAAATGAAGCAGATAGCTTAATTATAAGTATTTATAATTATCCCCATACATCACATATGGATGTATCAAGGTAAGGTAAACCCTTTTGATCACCTAAGGCAACAATGCCAGACAATGAGAAGATTATGGTAAAGAGAATCGAAAAATCCATTTTCTTTATGATTATTTAAAAGTTAGAAATCACCTAATACAATGAGCTAAAACAACATTCTTCAATAGGTACTTTGAAGAATTGATCTATTCCTAAACTTTTGCCCCCTGAATCCTGCTCTTAGCTTAAAAACTGCCTAAAACACTTCACCCAAAACCTATAAGAGAAGAACATACCGACAAGCATATGCACAAATGGACACGACAGTAAACCCAAACAACGGAAAATACAAATCAAGAAGTTCTACACTATTTAAGAATGACATTTGGGAAATTGAATTTTTTTTCTTTCAGATTTATTACTCTGCATTTTCTGGAAATCACACGAGATCAAACATCAGAAATAACATTTTGTAAAGGACATCCACATACAAGTTTACTATCAGCTAAGGGCTCTTTTCAAACTCATAGACACAGAATGGGCTAATAGTTAATAGTTACCTGAAGGAATTCACCATCCAACTCTTTCAAAAGCTGTCGTATCTGCACTAAAAAAGACAAGACCAGAGATGACAGTAATATTCTAACAGTTCATTATTAGTACTCCCTTAAAAAAAAACACTAGATGCCCATCTCAGTATTTGCAATAAAAGCACTAGCTCTTTACACCACCACTTTTCTTATAACAGATCCTCGAGCACGGAACACCTATTTTATGCAACATTCTTTCCTATTGCAGTAATGAACTTAAGACAATGTATGACAAACAGATAACAATTTGATCGAAAGAACTTGTTGAGAATCATAAAATATTCTCTAAATAATCTTTGATTTATCTCTACGCGCATACATTTCATCACTCTCTGGTTTCCCCTTTGTTTTCCTTCACTTTTACCCTTTATTTGTTTCTTTTTATTCCATTTTTTTGTATATATATAGGTGTCTCTATACTATGTAATACTCACTCACTCATTTCAATAAGAAAAGTATTCTTTTCTTCTCTCATTTCACAGAACTAAACATATCCGAATAATATATGCAACTAAGGCACATCCAGTAGGTAACACTTCAGTATATAAGTCAAGCAACCTCTATAAACGGAAAATCTTACAAGCTTCCAGAGCTCACCACATGACATTACTATCTGTTGGACTTAAGATTCTCATGAATTTTATCAATGCAGAAAAAATAGATTATATGTTGGACACTCTTTTATTACAAAACCCTTGAACAAAGTAGAACAGTAACCAGTACAAATAACTGCTGCAAAGAAAGGGAAGAGATATAGAACTCATAAGAAAATGCAGAATAATTGCATTGCCTGATTAAGGTCTTTAGCTACCAATCAAATTGAGGATGCAATCCAAAATTATGGTACGAATTGAAAGCTAGGAATTACCTTCACTTCTTCCTCCACTTCAAAGCCCAAGAGCAATAAGGCCTGCATATGAAAAAAAAAAAAAATGAATCTTGAACCTCATTTGAATTCATAAAATGATGTTGTCTATTAACAACAGGTTACGGCTTTACTTTCCATTCAAAGAAAAGATGAGATTTGCCTCAAGAATCAGTTCCAGTTCAGGTCTAAATTGAATCTAATTTGCAATGTCAAAATCCTCGTCAAATTAAGGAAATATTATATTGATAAAACTTGAAATAGGCTGATACTCCAAAATGTTGAAAAATAAAAAGAAAAAAGGCTCAAAACAAAAATGGGTTTCAAAATTTGAGATTTTTTTAGTTGAGTAAACTTGTTTTCAAGTATTGATACATCTGAGGAATGTAGGAGTTGGTCGTATTTATTACAATCAACAGGAACCATAAGCAGTTGCATAGAAAATAGGAGAAACCATTGAATAGAGAAAACACATGTGACAATTGGCAAGCAACTAACCAAAACTTACAGGTGGACCATAAATAGGATCATCAGAATTCAAAGGAACAAACTTCGAATCTTCAATTAACTCAGTAGGAATTCCTGTAATATGACATAAAAAGGAAAATATATAAATGGAGAAAACAACAGAAAGATTACTAAAGAATAGGAATATTAAGAAAGAGAATAACTAAGCAACAAACGCTCTCCGAATCCCTAATGTCTAAAACATAACAAAAATACATAAGGAATGCCCTTCCCTCCCTATGTTAATATATCATTGTAATAGTATATTTTCTTATGGAATTAGAAAGAAAAAGGAAAAAAAAAGATATTAGAAATATCGCTATAAACATTCTATGTCATAAGGGGGAAAGTGATGAGATAAAAGATGGGTTTGTAAAGATTATACATGGTAGATAGAGATGTGAAAAAGAATAGAAGACGCTAGAGCAAGGGGGCTTGTGATTCATGATATAAATACAAGGAGTCAAAAAACATAGGATGTTTTAGGGTCAATAGCTTAATTTATTTTTTGTTCTTTGCAATATTCTCTATGATATGGTAGAACAGTTATCATGGATATAGATATAGTTGGTTAAACCATGTTAAAACCTTGTGTGCCTTTTCATGTAGATTGCTTCATTTTTTATATCTTGCATTAACATGTTTGAATTAAAACTTCCACATTGCATAATGTCTAGAAACTTGGTTAGAGCTTTCTGAAGCAGTTAAAGAGAATAGGGCATCTAGGAGAATAACAAAAAGAAGTTGTGTTCAAGGCAGAATTAATTATTCCCTCGTGAAAATGTGATACAAGAAGCATGTTTTCACCATTCATAATTATTGTAGCTTCTCCTATATATCTATTGGACCTTCTCCTATATATCTATTGCACCTTTTAAAAGAAAAGGAAAAACACCATCCCTCCCTCCCCCTCTGGGTGCTAGTCCTTTAGTTGAGAGAGGTTTCTTGATGCAAGTTAAGCTTTTGGGGTACGTGGGATTAGTCGAGGTATACGCAAGTTAGCCCAGACGTCCACGAAGGTTATCAAAATATGATAATAATTTCTTGAACAACCACTTTTCATAAAAGCATAAGCTTGCAAAAATTAGGCTCAATAGGCATATCATGCTACTTAATATAACTTCAGATTTCTTCTTTTAAATATAGGGGTTGTCACCCTTGAGGCCTAGCTCAAGTGATAAAGGGGTGGACCACTGAAAGATCTAGGTTTGAATTCCTGTAACAACGGGTTAGTACAATGTAATATACAAAGTGAATATATGTCAAAAAATATAGATAGGGGCTGTTTGGTTCTTATTTTTAAGAATAATTTTTATATTCTGTGTTTTAAAAAACTGTTTTCTATAACAGTTTTCATTTTCAAGAACATGAACCACATAATGTCTGTTTCCAAAACCAAGGCCCCTCTACCTCTACCTCTCACCCTGCCTTCAAAACCCTAAACCTAATACCCTTCAATGGAAGTCCCCATTGTGATTTTGCTGCTAGGGTCATTCACATTAGCGCATATTGCAAAATGAATAAATAAATAAAACATGAACTTTATCTATCATTATTCCTAATATGCAGAGCCTCTTTTGGCTTATTTCGCAATGAAACAAGCAAGCATCAAAAGCTCAGTATCGTATTCAACCAAAACCCAAACAGGGAAACAGCCTATAAATGCAGAATTCAACATCACCATGAACTAAACGTTCAATCCAACAGCAACCCACTATCCAAAATAACAAACCCATGAAAGTCTGAACTAGAAAAGATGGAGAAAAGTGATGAAGGTAAGCACACCTTCAGAAGATGCTCTTGGTGGGTGCTGAAGCTTCAAGGGAAGAGAATTCTTTGCCGAAGAATAAGAAGGCGTTGAAATCTGTGGAACTACAGATATGTTCAAGGGAAAATACTTTGAAGGGGAAGCAAAGCACGAGCTTTGTAGCAGCACGAGAGCAGAAGCCATGAATATGACTAGCCGTCTGCTTTATCCTCCACAATTCAATCTTTCTGCCCCCAGATCCAAATTCTTAAGATTGGGATGGATGACATCGGCATCGGCTACTGTGAAGCCCATCCGCTAGTTTATACATCATATACCGTGCACATATTTAAACCATAAGACAAATTCGGACGAAACATAAATACGATAAAACTCTATTACATAACACAATTCATATAAAATATCTCAACATCTTATCAATAAGTTCCTAAATGACACTTTTTATATATATATATATATATATATATATATATATATATTTAAATTATAATTTCCAAACTACATTGGGTAATATTATAATTTATTTTCTATCTTAAAACCGTAATCAATAATTATGATTTTAATTTTAAAAAAAAAGTAATTACAATTTTAACTTAAAAAAAATTAAAACTATAATCAATTAATTACTGCTTTGGTATTTATATATATTAATTGATATTTTTTTTTAAAAAACGATCGTATTATGATTTTAAATATAATATTGGGACAAAACTTCTTTAACTTATAATTATTTTGTTAAAACCTCAGAGTTACATAATCAAAATTTTTATAAATTTTACTATTAATGTCTTCTCTAAAATTAACAATCAAATAAACCTTTAACTATCCAAGGTCTTAGAGTTATCCTTTAGAATTTAATGTTTTTTCTTTAATAAACACTTATTTTAAGCAAAAATATCATTTATCATTTTATATATTTATATGTGTATTATAAAAGAAAGGTTTATTTTTAGAAGAATATAATAAAAGTATTTTATAATGATTATGTTTGTACTATAGAGGATTTGATTTTCAAATGATATTTTAACCAAATCATCCTCTGTAATTTCTAAATTTAGTTGAATTTATGTTTGGTTTATAAAATCGAGGGAAAATAAAATTAGGGAAGAAAATAATGGAAGAATGTTGAAAAAAAAGGAAGGAAAATAAAATTAAATCCAATATATTGTTTTTACAGGCAATTCTAAATTAATTTTATGTATTTTATTTAATCAATATAAAGACAGATAATTTAACTGTTTAAGTAATTTAATTTATATTTCTAAGTTTTAAAAATTATTAGATTATGATTAATATTTTGGAAAAAAATATTGAAGGAAATAAAAGGGAAAAGAGAAAAAATATGAATAATTAAGATTATATTTAATTCATAAAATTAAAATATAAAATAAAGAAAACAAAGAGAAAAGTAAATGAAATAAAAAACAATGACAAATAAATTTTTTACCGAATTATATAAATAAATTATCTAAAATTTTATATTTTATTTTTTCATGTATATTGACGTATTCATTTATATATAAATATAAGATTTTCCTTTTTCTATTTGGTTTTGATAGCCAAATCCAACGGCTACGGTTCTTTTATGACATAATCCAATCAAATATGATAAGATAAAGGAAAATTCCAAACTGTGGGTCCCATTCGTGATGCAAGTGGGGGCCACTGAATTGTTAGTATTTGCTTTCTGATCGAGTTACCAAAACGATTCGATCTTTAGGCTCTGTTTGCCAACCTAGAAATGAGTGTCTGGAACGATGAAAAGTTACGAAGATGTTTCTTCGCCAACAGCTGTTCCTCTAGGGTTTCATGTGAGTAATTTTCAATCACTTTCTTCCTTTTTTTTCATGTTTCTTTTTAAGTTTTTTCGCTTGATTTTTAGCTTGCTCTGTTGACGTTACATATTGAAGAAATCAGCTAAAGATAATATTTTGGGAACTGGGTGTAATTGGTTTATATTTATGTTGCATTTTTTTTCTGGTGAAATTTTTGTAGTTGCAGAAAATTTCTAGTAAATTTCTTGTGAGAAGTGATCATGTTTTCCAAGAACCTGCTTTGAGAAGCTAAAATTTGTGATTGTAATGCCAATATTGAAGAGAAATCTTGTTGGGGAAATTGGTTGGAAGTCGCTTCCACCATTTTTCTGTTGTTTAACAGAATCACACAAGGCGTATGGATGGTTTCTGATCATAGCCACAAGAGCTCCTGTGAAGCCAGGTAATAGGCTCAAGCCTCAAGATTCATTTGGGTATACCCCTTATCATGATGATTTGGCACTAGAAACCTAGTCATCATAGTCTAGGTTCAAGTTGTATGGTATTGTGTTCAAAGACAGAAATGATAATGGTTTGATGAATAAGTATGTTCTAGGGTTTGGAAATTGAAAACATTTGGTAAAGTATCATGGTGAATGTTTGATTACTTCCGAGGCGGTATGACACTACATCTTTTGAAGGATGAAGGAAACCTTGTAGCTTTTCAGAGGAACCTTGGGTGCTGTTGGGATTATTTCTTTCACATAATAAGATATCAATGTGGAAGAAAAATTTACAGCCATTTTATTGGTACCTACCAAGCAACAATAGTTTAATAAGAAAGAGGTTTGGTTTGTTTATTTATTACAAAAAAGGATAAATCTTGTTAGAGCTCAAGCTCCCTAGTGTTTGGACTGGGTACGGAGATGCCATTGATTTTTTGTCAATTAAATAGGAAAGACCTGAGATATCATGAAGATCTAGTGTAACAATATTAATGGTTATTACAACAGGAGTTTTCGGGACCAGCATAATCCACATGACAGCACCACATAGGGAGCAGTAAGATACTTTCACGTTTGTGTGTATTGAATTTTTTGGTATTGAAGTATCAAGGAGGGGTTTGGTTTAAGACTACATGAAGGTTCTAAAGGATTAAGAAAAGAGTGTTGAGTTTGCGACAGAAGACATGGGCTGAACTCTACCTTCACGCTGTGATGATTCGGGGTATGGAAGGGGGTTGTGCACTTCCAAAGGACTTTAGACCCATCAGCTCAGGTAGCTTTATGATTATTGCCAAAGTCACTGTGTTGTTGAAAAAGTATTGAACCGGATGGTAAGAAGCCTAAAAATGCTCTTCGCGAATGGAGTGCAAATCATGGATGCCTCCTTAATCAGCTTAGTGAAGTGCTAGATGCTTTGAAAAGAGAAAAGAAAAGGGTATTCTATGCAAGTTACAGACTTAGAGAAGGGCCCATGATTGTGATTAAAATTGAATTCATCCCCACGTTACTCAATGAGATGGGCTTGGTACCAAATGGATTGGTCGATAAGGTGGTGTGAGCCACTACGCTTTAAGACTCTAATGGTAGTCCGATGGGTTACTTTAGAAGCTCATGGGTTGATGCAAGGACCCCTATCCCCTTACTGCTTATCCTCGTGGAATGAAGTTTTTCTCCTTTCCTCGTCGACAAGGTCGTTGTTGAGGTTTTCGAATCGGGGCACACTCTAAAGGGCAGCAATGGGGCCCTCGAAGGAATGCCTCATCTATTATCTAAACGATGATACCGACTGTGAGACTTGATGACCAACGGCTAACTTGCCGGATCCTTTCGTAGGTTTGAAGACCTTCTTTGGGTCAGAAAATTTAGAGAAAAGTGTTATTTCTCGGCAGGCCAGGGAGAATATAGTTCACCTGGTCAGAACATAGGGCAATTTCTCAACTCATTTAGGATTTGCCACTGCCTACAGTAACTCAAGTAGGCATGGGAAGGCATCAAAGAGCAGATAAGTTCAAAAGTTAAGATTTTTCACTGGAAGAGACGATATCTCGTGCTGTGGGAGGCCACGCTTTATCAACGCACCCTTTCCAACTTACCTACGTACTATTGTCCTTGTTTAGATGCCCATAAGAGCGGAAAGGTAGACCTAAAAATCAAAAAAGATTTTTCGGGAGGAGGCTCTCGATGTTAGAAAATTATCTAGTAAATCGAGACCACAACCGCTGCAAGAGCAAGGAGGGTTGCAGATCCAAATCTAGACTAAAATCTTCGAATGTGGGCTTTACTGGGGAAGTGGATTTGGAGATTCTCTACAGAGGAGAATTCTATTTGGAAGTCTTTTATCGGCATTAAATATGGTACAACCGCAGGGGGCTGGTTTACAAAAGACCCGAAAGGGAGTTATGTGGTTGGCCTCTTGAAATCCATTGACAAAGAAAAAGGCCTACTAAAGAAAGATTGTGAGTTGATCCAGAGATGGCAAAGGATGATTCGGGAAAATTCAGGGTGGGGATCGCTCTTGTGTAAGAGCCTCTCCCGGCCGCATGCGATCACCAAGGTAAAGGGGACTATGTCAGCATTGTCGTGGACCGAGACTCCAGGAGCTGATCCAAAGTTCGAGAGGGTCTTCAACCTACTAGGAATCAAGTCGGCTTCAGTGAATTGTTATGTGCTTGAAGCAATAGGTATATTTTATCCCTCACTTTAAAAGACAAAGTAATTCCTCGAAGGTAGTGCCCTGTGATTTTTTCCAAGCCTTTTTTTTAACATCTTGGAAGGTATCCTGTACCTTGTTTAGCACTCTTAAGATTCATATGGAACCCCTTTATATCCCCCCAAAATAAGTTTTGCTTCGGGGAAGGGTGTGGAAAGTCTTAACTACAACTCAATTGGAAGAAAAGAGGTTTCCAACAGCAGTACCCACCAGTTTTACAAGAGGAAGGAAGAAGAACTGGAGCATATTCTCGAAGATCATTCCGCACTGTGGACAAGTGGACTGAGCCTTCGCTTACCTTGGTGTTATTGGCGTGCCTCGTCAAAGATTTTATCCTCAGCTGGCAAAATTTCCCAGTTAGGCAAAAGGCCAAAGTCTTGTGGAGAGCAACCCCTTTACTTCTTTTTTGGGTAATTTGGAAGAAAGAAACATAATTATTTTCGATGGGGCGACCTTCTCATCTCTAAGACTAAAGAGTTCTTTCATTCGTTCCCTCCTTGTAAGGGCAAGTTGCATCCCAAATGTTGATAACTCATTTTGTCAGCTTCATTTCTTTTTGTAGATACATGGTTGAGCCTGTGTTTTTATCCCTTTGTTTCAGTTGGTTTGTATTTATCCTTGCCTCTCTTCTTTCGCTGGGGCGCCTTGTATACCCCAGATTTTTGGCTTGAGTATGAAATGTTTTTTTTCGTTTGCCTATCAAAAAAAAAAAAAAAGTTAAATGCTTACAAATGATGGTTATATGGTAGTCCTCTAATAACCAGTAATCATTGTGGAAACATATTTTATTGAGCTTAAGATAATATTTGAAGACATCACCACCAAATAAACCAGGCCTCACATGCATGATATGTTATTATCTAATAATTTTTATCTATACTATGTGTGCTGTTAAATGTAACAATAGAACTAAAGAACCAAAAATTGTTATTCAATTAAGGAATATTCATTATTACCACGGTACCAAATTGTCTTTCAGGTTTTGTTCATAGTTTTTCCTATAAAGACAACCTTAGGTAAATCTTCAAAGAAGATTGTTTCGTTTAATAGATAATTCTTCAAAGAATATTATATGAGCTCACTCAAATAGTTGATGTGTTGATATTCACGCCCAAACCTCCATTCCTCTTCTCCATGCAAACTGTTGTTCACTTCACTAAGTGCAGTTTCTTCTCCAAATTTCCAACTCCCCACAGAAAATTCCTCTGAATCTGATCCAACCTTGTTCTCACTATCCGAAGAATGTGAAGAAGAGATAGGAAATAAATTGGCAAACTCAACAAAGTGCTTCTCTAACCAAAGAGTTGTACTTAAAAAATGCTACCAACTGGATGTGGTCAGCATGAGCGACTGCCAGCCTAGTTGAATATCACAATGAAACACTATGAAGGCGGCATAACCACTGAACCAGGTCAATTGAAATGTTCTATTATGAATTTTAAACCCAACTGGTTCAAAATATTTCTGACTAAACCAAAGCTTATAATACTTCTACATAGATGATAAATTGTTATAAAAGTAATAATTGGGATATTCATAATCCAACTAACTACTGAAGTCAAATCCCAGCCACACAAAACAACAGAATATACTTTTCACTATTTCAAGGGAGTACATGAAGCTCCTGTAATACTTTATCTTTTCCTCATTCCCATCCTCTTCCGTTTTCCTTGCCTGGTCTTGAATTTGAAGCTTCATTCTCTCTCATTATACAAATATGTGTATTTTTCTGGTATTATTAATCAGAAATTTATAATTTTCTTTAAATCTCATAATTTTGGAACAAATACAACAGAATTACTCCTTTCGCATGTTTCTTGAATTTGGTTGTCTTAATATTTGCTCTTGCTTCTCATGTCCAAATATATTAAAATTGCAGCTCTGGCTTAGTAGTACCTCCCTAGTTCCCCGTGCCCCTATGCTGGTCTTGTTAATTAAAAATGCGCAATGAACCAGTAACACCTATTATTAGACCTCTCTTTTGCATACTTCTAGCCATTTAGTTCAGAGTATGTGAAACATCAATTTTCATAACCAACTTAACAACCTATATTGTACAGGCACTATAGATTTCATACGCATCTTGTATGATATATATTATAGCTTGGAACTGTTTCTAACCATGAAGCCCCCACAGTCATGACCTTTATGTTTGAATCACCAGTTCTAATCCCCCACCAACGACTCGTAATGCTCCTTAAAATTTTCATTTGTGACAGAATAAATTGATGAAGATGAAAAGGTAGAATGCATTAAATTGTAAATTAGTGACCAACAATTATCACAAACTAGAGAATGGATGATCATGTGGAGGAAGGGGTGCTTACCAAATCTCAGACATGGACGATCCCTAAAAAGCGGTGCTCCTGTTTTAATGTCTTTTTTTTTTTCTTTTTTGATAAACTCATGTTTTAATGTCTTTAAACTTTCCTAGTTGTGCCTTTGGTATTATTTCTTTTATATCTGAACTTCATAATTAGAAGGACCATAATCCTTACTCCACATTGTTAACTTAAATAGATGAATTGGAAGGAGCAGATACTTGTGTTATTATTATTGTTATTAAGATACAATAGAAATATTGTTGAGTTATGGGTAAAAATAGGTTTGTTTTTTCAACATAGATTCCTTTTAGGTTTGTTTTTAAACTTATGTCAAAATCAAAGTGGTAAAATCTCATTGTCAGGAATTATAGCTTATTTTTTTTTTGTGGACAAAGCCAAGAATAACTACACATTTTTAGATTACAAGTCGTATTAGAGCCATTTACTTGCATTTTAAGCCGTATCGTAACTGGCTTGCTTCATTTTGTACTAAATGTAGAAGCTGTGAACATGTTTCTACTTAAAAGAAATGAAATCGTAGTTCCCAACTGATATTTAAGTAGGTATTAAATGAAACTAATAGCGCAACTATGGTTTTAGTGTAAAAAATGAAACCATAGTTCCCAAATACGGTTTTAGTACAAAAAATAAAACCGTAGTTCCTAACTACGGTTTTAATACAAAGGGAACTACGTACCACCTAGATTTGACATAAGCTTAAAAACAAACCTATTTTTACCCACAACTCAATATTGTTTACTATTAGTATATCATGGAAAAAAAAAAGTGTTATTTCTGCTTCTTTCCCCTCAAACATTTTGATTTGTGAAAACAGTGATGAACTGCCGTCGGCTTCAACAAGATGCATGAGTTCTCTGCTGCTGATGGCTTTGTGGAGATAACCGAAGGCTTGGCAGAGATGATTAAGTATTTAGCAAATGAACCCTCAGTAGGACTGTTCTATGTTCAGCAGCACACACAGAATGCGGTGCCCAACCTCATCAATCTCAAGAACAACGTCGTGGAAAAGTCTCATGAAACAGCTTTGCACACTGAAGATTTGGAGGATTCTATTGCCATGGTGAATTCAATGAAAGAGTGTGGCTTACCAATTGCAGATGATATGATAAGAGACATCAAGAAATCTCTAGCTATCATGTCAATGAAGCAACCGAGAAAAGGGCTAATCGGAAGCCCTTCCTCAAGTTTTCAGGCGGGAAGGACTAGTTCTTGGGGTCGATCCACCTGGGGCCGTAGTTCAGTTTTTGCCCAGCAGGAGGATGAAAGGGGTGATGGTTATTTTTCCACTGTTATAAAATCAGCAAAACAGAAGGCCAGCAATTTTAAATGGCCACAACTTGATAAAGAAGAATTGGGGGAAACCATGGGGAAGAAACAAGATCCCTTTCCCATTGTTTTCCCATTAGTTGTATCTGCCAGCACTAGTTCAACTGTACCAGATACTGAAGTTGATGAATTGCCTGTTTCCAGTCAGACAGCAGATGATCTACCAGGAGAATAAGCAGCACCTTCTTGATGTGAACCTCGCCACGCACTTGTTATCGGCTTCCGAAAACTACGAGGTTTTCAGGGCTGACAAGGCAGCAAAACTGGAAGATTGGTTGGAAGGAGTTGGCAGTCTTGATGGTTTCAGGGAAGCAAATGGCAAGTAATTTCTGTGGAGAAATTATACAAAGGGAGCTTTATATTGAGTGGACTTGGATATTGAAGTTTTAGCTTGTAAGTCATGTTGTTTATTATATAATTATCTCCAGATAATGATTTTGTGGTGGTAGATGCTAAGAAAAATTGATTCCATTGTTCTTGAGGGGAAAATGAATAAATGTAAAAATGTTTTTACTTGAATGTTAGTCTTCTGTTTGAAGCATCAAAAGCTCTTGACCGTGTCCAAGAATTGTGTTTCTGATTTGAAGGGTAATGGAAATGTCAAAACCAGTTAATATGAAGTGGAAATGTCAAATATTGTTCTTTTTTCTTTTCCAATAAAATTACGAAAACTAATAAAATGCATTTGATAGCCTTTTTCTTGAGTAAAAATGTTTTATCAGGAAATATTTGTAAAAAGAAACGGTAACTAATCACCTTGTCTAGAAACACTATTAAGTAATTGCTTATATGTTACAAGGTATTTTCTAAATTTAATCCATCAATTCGTTTTTTTTTTTTTATTGTTGTCCATAAACACTTTTTTTTTAGAATCACAAACTTCAAATAAATTTAACCAAAATTTGTGACTCAGGAAGGAGAACTCATATCATGAATTGTATAACCTAAGTCTCAACAACTTCAGATCTTAGCATATACAAATAAATGTGCTTATAAATCAAATAAAATAATAATAATAACATTTTTACACTTGAAGGGTGGAAATTTTTCATTAATGGATTTTTTTATAACCATGGCTATCCAAGCCAATTTGCACGCACCTCGACTAATCTCACGAACTCTAAAGTTATCAGCCGAGTAAGCCTCCAATGGCCCTGAATGGACTTGAACGAGTGACCATCAAATAAACCCCAAAGTCTTATACCAACTAAACTATCCCCTCAGGTTTTTCATTAATTGATTACCATCCAAAAGTAAATAAAATATTCATAACTGAAGAGAAATAGCAACTATTTATCCAATTTTAAGCACATATATTTCCAATCATCCATCTAATCCAACAGGAGGCACAATTTGCTTCATACTCAAGGGGCTGAATACTGTTCAATGTGAAGCACACATCATAATAGCTTAGATCTTCTTGCTGATGTTCTATCAATGAAATAACAGTTCAATCAAACAGCTCAATAAATTCAAGAAAAATTTCCAGTTCTCTGTATTGACCGATATGAACAATGGTTCAATCTTGCATATGCTTACAGAATCCATCAAAATTTGTTTGTCCTCCATATAGGCTGAGATGAGGAGTAGACCTCAGGAAAGATCGTACCTCAATCTCATCCTAATAGTTGATGGCGAATTGGATATATATCAGGCCTCAGATTCCTCAGAACTCGGCTTGGTGGCTTGTATGGGGCACCGCCATTGCTAGCCTTCAACTGAGGTATGATGCAGAATGTGGACTTGTTGAGAAGCTCCAATTTATTTAATCATCTTGGCAGCCATGGACATGTTGGCCATCGCAGTGAGTAGAATCGATCCTAACCATCAGACCGACCATCAGTTCATACAGTTTCTGCTTCTGCAAGTGTTACAAACAAATTTATCATCAACTTGAGTGATCTCCCAAAAACCATGAATGTGACGTCTCACGAGACATGGCTGACATTAGCAACTTTCCCAACTTTTCTCGCAGAATTGATGGTTAAAGTATCCAAAGTTGAAAAGGAAGAGTTGGTTTTCCTTTTTGGAATCTGAAAAAAAAAGAAGGGAGAAATGATGTTTAGTGCAGGTTTGGATATGTCTTAAAATTGTTTAAAAATAAATAATTAAAAGTCTTACATAAAATATGTAATTTAGATCCTCAGGTACTTGACAATATTTCTAAAATTTTATAAAAATTATTTCACCAGTTTGTTTTCTTATAAAAGTCTGTTATTTTGTATTTAAAATTTTTAATAGAGCTTAAGAACCGAAGGCAAAGTTCCCCATTCTCTCTCATTTCCTCCTTTTCACCCCCAGCAGCTACCTTAAAAATTCACCTTTCAGTCCCCCCTTTCTTCCAACTACACCCTTGAGCCAATCTAATCTCTCATTCTTTTTCAACCTCCAACTATATTTAACCCTTTGTAAGGTCAAAATCAAAAATTCATTGTGAAATTTTTTTTATTTGTTTTTATATTTGATTAATTTGTTTCTAGCATGGGTTATTTGGACTATCATGAAGATAAGAGTTATTTTTCCACCCTTTTCTGAATCAAAAGATTATGCTTGTCAAAAGAAGAAAAGAGAACACAAAAGCCTACAACCCCTCACTCCTAAACCGATCACTTCAATGAAACCCAAATCCAGGATATCTATATTTCCCGAGAAACAGCCTAAATCATTTAAATAAAAAATTGAAACAAAAATCAGTTCTAAGCAAATGGTTAGAGCACTCTTTTTTCAACTACCATCCATTACACTCCCATTCAGTAGACCAGAACAAGCAAAGGGACATTAATTTCCAAACCTTCCTAAGCAGCCTGCAGAACACCACTACTATACCGCCATAACAATAGTCTCTTTAACTAACCATTAGAACACCAAAACAAGAAAAGCAAGAGATTTAAAAGAAGACAAGCTTGTCTAAACAGGAAAACACATATTAAAGGAACCCCTGAACTATACACCTCTCTAACAGGAAACAAATGGATCTTGCAGAAAGAAAAGGAGTTATTTAACATCAAAAATACCATTCTTCAAACTCCATCCAATCATCCTCTACATCCACCACAAAGATCATTCACTAGAATGAGACAAAAGCCAACCCAACGCATTCATCTTCAATCAGTGAAGGATCTCTTAAAAAGGACTCCAATAACTTTGCCTCATCCCCTTGACCCAAAGATCCTTGACTCCCTCATTCTTGTTAGAGGCAATTCTAAACAGAAAAGGAAAACAATCTTTTAAAGCCACTCCACACCATGAATATAACAATCTTTTAAAGCCACGCCACACCATGAACAATAGTTAGAAAGTTCCTTCCTCCCGTCGCAGAAATCACCAGGGAAGGACATCAACACACAATTGATCAACAAGGATAAAACGTCTCAATCCAAAGCATCTCAATAATTCTCAATCTAAAACACAGAAGAAAGCAAAAAGCATTGAATTATTGATAAATTGATAAAAGTGATAAAAGTCCCTAAAAAACAAACTCAACACAATTCATTTTACACCAGATTACAATATGAGTATAATAAAAATAAAAATAATATTCCAAAACAATATACGGCTGCTCGGCAATCTATATCGAACTCGGCTTCAAAGGATTAAAGCTAATCCCCTTTAACACTGGCGACTGGCTAACCTATATTGTGTTGGATAACAGAACCCTCGGCTTTGGACTCCTTAACTCTGGTCGGGGGAGTAGGTAGGGTTTCGGGCTTGTCCTGGTCAGACTTGGCCCTTGTCCACACTATGCACCAAAACTCTTTCTATCTTTATAATATTTGCTTTTTACTAATCCAAAAAAAATGAATATTCCAAAACAATAATAGGAAATAAAAATAATATCCCAAAAAAATGGGGTAAAGATGGGTCATCTCAAAAAACAACCAAAAGCGGTCGACACTCCACTTGCAAAAGTGAACTCGTCTTCAGTTTACTGGATATCCAAGACTCATATGTGGCTAGAACAAGATAGGATCAACAGCATTGAAGATCTTTGGAAACCACATCCAACTTGGTAAAGTCAACCACAGAACATTCTGTCGATCTTCCAACAACTGCACAATCCATACTTTTCTTTGTCGGCTTGCTATGGTCAGGTCCTTGTCTTGAATGTCGTTTCTTCACCTAATACCCAGACGACCTACCTGACACAACCACCCCTCAACCAACTTGTTAAACACACCTGGTTTCCTGGTTGACCCGATCGGGCTATTATCATCTTAACCTCGAAATAGTAGAACCCATATCCAACTTAAGACTTGTCGATCGCCTCATCAGAACACACATCTACCAACTTCCATTTTTCTTAGGCGTCAACAAAGTTGGTATCGCACATGTGCTCATGCTAACCCAAATATGCCCCCTACTTAGCAACTCTTCTACATTCTCCCTTAAGATTTTGTTCTCCTTGGAACTCATCCTATAATGAAGCACCTTAAGAAGAAATGCACTTGGAATCAGATCTATATAGTGTTGTATGTTACACATAGGAGGTAATCATGCAAGTAAATCTTCAGGAATCACATCATCAAACTCCTTTAACTAAGTCTGCACCTCCACTGGAATTTGAGCCCCAACTAAATCTCTACTTTCTACCTCTCCCTGCACAACCATCAAATGCACTTCCCGAGTCTCCTTACACTCACCCATAAGTGAAGATGGGTCATGCACAAAAGTTAGAAAGTTCTTTCACTCGGCTTGTAAAGCCTTGTGTTGGTTCTTCCTAGTGAAAGGCACTAGCGTATATTTTATTCCCTCCTTCTCTAATCGATACAAGTTACTCATGCCTGAGTGCTTAGCATCCACATCATACTGCCAAGGACGCCCAAATAAAATATGGCAAGCATCCATATCCACCACATCACAGTACACCTCATCATTATACTTGCCAATAGAGAAGGACACCTTACAACGTTCATGCACCCGAATACCAACTTCTTTAATCCACCCAATAGCATAATGGTTGCCTCGCTCCCTAACCCGTAGCCTCCACAACATCTTTGCATTTCTTATTATGTTCTCCTGACTCCCACTACCAATAATAAGATCACACAAACTCCCTGCATAGTACACCTAGTGCGAAATAGCTTATGGCGTTGAGTCTCGTAACCGCACTTCAGAGATAACACGAGCTTCCTCACCACACAAGTGTAATTTTCCCGCTTCATATTCCCATTAATCACTATCCCTATTGATCCGCACACCTTACCCCCGCTAACATCTTCAGCCCTTCTTCACTATGACCACCGCTCTTCCATTTAGGACATTCATTGAAAGGTGGCCAACCTTCCACATTCGTAGCACTTAACACCAAAAGGCCTTACAGGGAAAGTCATCGCTTTTTAAGTGCACAAAAGTATTACCCTTTACCTCCTTCCCACCAAGCACACTCTTTTTCCTTTTCCTACACTAACATTGACAACTCCACAGCTTCTGACATGGTTAGAGAGGTGTTTTTCCCTGTCACTGGAGCCCTATTATCTTCCTCCATATCTCTACAATTAGTACCACTGAAATATGTTCCATAACAGTTTGCTATCAAATTCCTTTTTTCTCTCCTTCTCTCAATTCTTGCTCGACCTGACATCATAGCCCTCAACCCGATTCTCTTCTCCTCAATTCCATCGACCCTCTAGGCTCCAAATTCCTGACAATTCGTCGATCTCTTGAATCCATCCATATTGGAGAAGGCATCAACCCAAGAAATTGCCTGTCGGGAGAAAGTGTCTGTTTCACACGCGAGCTGTCTCTATTTCGCTTTTCTTTATTGTTGTGTTTGGACCGTTTGGTTGGTGGTTGCAAAGACAAAAGCAAAATATCTCTTCTTTCCACTTATGTTTGTATCCCCCATTTATTACCTTTCAATGCTTCATGGATTTCCTTGCCTTATCCCATACAAAATGAATTTATTTGTCTGTGCTTTTGATTGTTAATGCTTTCTCCAAAATATATAGACTATCTCAATAATGCCCTCCTTGTTGCTGCATTTCATGTCAATTTCTAATAAAATATTTGATTGATTATAAATAGAATAGTGATGCATGTTTATAATTAATAACCTGATTTAGGTGTGGTTATATCGTGATTATGAGTTTTCTGTAATTATCAAATTTGAATGCAGTTATATGTATATATATTGCATTTGATCTTAGTCATCAGTGCTTGTTTTAATTCATTAGACTTAATTATAACTTCTCTTAACTTTGTGATTCATTTCATTATTCATACCCATTATTTAATTTTTCTTTTTCACTGAATCTAGAAACATCACAATGAATGAGGTTTTTCTACAAATTAGTTTGTGATTAAAAGAAATGGGAAAGTGCAAAAAAAACCCCATTTTTTACCAAATATCCCATTTATATCTCGAACTTTTTTTTGGTGCAAAGAGATCCCTATTGTTTACTCTTGTAACCCAAATTCAACCTAATATCAGGATTCAATATTGTTAAAGTAGTTTGAGCTGCAATGAAATGGCTATTATGCTAATGGCACAACATTCCTTTCTTAAGACTTCCACTTCAATAACAATTTGAAGGAACCTATAAATTTCTAGATTTTGCTTGATTTATTGAGTTTTAGATTGAAATATTTCGTTTTAAAAAAAAATTACAAAATTAGTTTTTAAACTAACCTAATGCCCAAAGTAGTGCGTTTGGAGGTCCATAACAACGGAAATTGCATTTTTAAAATTCCAATTGCCGTTGTCATTAGCATGCTTAAAATTGGCCTTCTTCCGCACCCTACAATCTCTCTATCTCTAGTCTTTACTCTTTCCTTCCCTCCTCCCCCATCCTGGCAAATGGCATCCCCTTCCCAACTCTATACTCCTTAGTCCTTACGTTAGTGATGTTACCACCACGTTCCCTTTAATGCCCCCGAATTATTTTCACATTCAAAATGATTACGGGATTAAACTTTTGGATGAACGCGGATCAAAATGAAATAAATGGAAATATTAAAAAAAGGAAGAGAGAGTCGGGGATCCAGATGATATGGATAAAGAGTGGAGTTGCTCAAGGTAGGAGATGAATGCTTGGCATGGATAAAGAGTAGAGAGGGGTGGGAGAGAACTGAGGAGGACCATCATCACACAGATGAGGGGGGGGGGAGAAATGGGGAGGAAGAAGGCCAGTTTTAAGCATGCTAATGTTGTTGTCCATGATAGCGGGCAACTGAATTTAAAATGCAATCGACGGCGTTTCAGAATGGTATTTCAATTGTCGCTATGTACAACAGACGGTCACGCTGTAATCCTCCGTGGCACAAACGCACTACTTTGGGCATTAGTTTGGGTTAAAAGTTAAACAAACGAATTTAAGTTATCAACACTATACAACTTAGCCCACGACCACAAGGAAAACACAAAAAATGTTTTCATCCTATGAGCGTAGGGACCCTTATCTCGAAAACCACTATATTCCTTTCCATCCACAACGTCCAGAATACAAAGAGGAGCTGCCCTCCACACTCTCTTCCGTTTTTTTCCGACACTAGCACTTTGCCAAGAAAGGAGAAGTTGACAAACCGCATCGGGAACACCTAGCTGAAACCAAAGAATGGCCGGGGTAAAAGAAGATCCCATACACTCGCCCCGAACAATGGATAAGCAAGTAGTCTATTGTTTCCTCATTCTTCATAAACAACACTGCTTACTAGGGGATCCCCTTCCTTTACTGGTCCAAAGTAAGTACCTTACTCCCTACAGCTTCCCGGCTAAAAAATCCCACTCAAACGATCGTTCCAAATGGATCTCAAGGAAATCAGAGAGGAGAGTGCCTGCAATTACGTACATAAGACTAATCAAAACCGTAAGTCCTAGACTCTTTCAATAATGATCCTCTCGATAGGGCCCACTTTTGTCACTGTGAAGTGAAGGAACCTTTCCACCCTACCATCTCCCCAATCTGCTAAAAGGCTAAGAAAGACCTGGGACCATCCCCTCCTCCCTTGAGGAACTTAAAACATCTACCACCTTCAGATCTTTATGAACCGCCAAGTCGAACAAAGTGGGGAATTCAAGCCAGACAAAGACAGCTTTCTTACTGCACTTCAAGGGGTCCTTCCTTAAAAAGCTCACCTCCTACCATTTCTAAGGAGGGGAAAATGGAGTTTCTCGTGGAAAAGGTGAGTCATTCTTTCTAACGCCTTTCAATAAGCCACCACAGCCTCCCGACGTCCCTGTCTCCAACCTCAACTTCCTCCACAGACGATCACCCAGGTACTCCAAAGAGAGTCCCTCTCATTAAGTAAACCGCCAACACCACTTACACAAAGAAAGCCTGGTTCATCACGGAGAGACCTCAGGACCCTAACCCACCCCTCCCTCGAAGCCTCTCGACAAACAAGATTCCAAATTTGACTAGGTGAGGTCGACGCCTCTAAAATTACCACACCACCTCAAAGAAAGTCTCTCCGACCTTCCACTGGACCAAACAATCTTAGGTATTCTAAACAGAGAGAGGAAGTAAATGGGGAGGCTAGACGAGTACTCAATATGGTAAGTCTCCACCCTTGAGATGTACCGCCTTCCGAGACAATTTATTTGTAAATCTTCCTTCAATAATCCCATACTTCCCGAAGCCCCGTGAGGAGCCACCATAGTGACCTAACACTTAGTGGGGAGGGGATCCCGACTCCACGCCAAGCTCGGGCCGGCAACTCCTCCACGTTGTCCACCCACCAGAGGATAACTCTCGCCTGCGCGTGCCACCTTTCAAACCTCGAGAAAGCTTCAAACCACATTAAGGTCCATCTCAAATACATCAACCCGCTTCTACATTGGCATCACGTAAAATGATAGTGTCATCAATGGTGAGAACATGAGATGATGACAATCTCCCCACCATCTCTACACCCCCAAACCCGCACCTGCAGATAAATTGCCTACTACCGCTCTCACAGACAACTTGCGCCCATCCCGATAACCCAAGCATAATCTTAGACACCTGATACTACTTATCAGGATACTAGACACGGCGATGCCTGGACACGCACTTTAAAAATCAGGATAATGGGATGGCAAGATGGTCACAATAAAATAAAAATAATTATCCTTACAAAGAGTTAATAATTATACTAATAAATTAATAATAAATGGATGAATTTTATGTCATTATTTAGATGAGTAAAATAGAATTTTGAACTTATAAAAAGAATTATATCATTCATATTCTCTCTATCAAATTTAATTATTTATCAAATATAATTTAATTATTTATCTTTATAATTAAGATACACATAAAACATTACAAACTTTATAAACCCAATTATCCAAAACACCCCCCACACCCCTCGCCACCCACGGCCCCTACCCCTCGGCTCCCGGGCTTCCCTTGAATCCCCTCTCTACCCCCACCCACTTCCACCCGCTACCCCCGCCATCCCCCACCCACTCCCTCGTCTCCCTTCTCTCCCCCCCATTTGACTCCAACACCCATCCCCTGCTCTCCTCTTCCCTCTCTTCCCACCGCCTCCCATCTTTCTTCTCCCTTTCCCCTTACTACGATTGATCACCGAACAACCGATCCTGTTGCCGTGTTCTCACCTTTCCCCCTTCCGTCGAACCGGATTCCACGCTCCCCATCTCCTCTCCTTCCTTTCTACGCTGAGCCAATCATCATCGAATAATCGAGCCATGTACAAGCTGCGGTCCGAAGCCGCATCCAAGTCGCCAATTTATTATATGGGAGTGCCAACGATACGCCACGGCGATCGGATACGAGATCCGACGCCAGATCCGGCAGTGTGTTCATGGTCCACGTGTCCGGTTACTAATGCATACCCCCACGAGCCGTCAGATCTGCGGCTTTCGTGAAGTCGATAAAAACAGGCGAAGAGATCCTCGCCTCGCAAAAGCCTCTCCGAACTCAAAGAACCCAGGCGAGAACCATTAATCAAGACTCGAAAACGGCGCAAAGTGGAAATGCAATCTCTGCTTAATCCATCTAATCCATTTAGCCCTAAACCCCATTCTCTCAAGCATCCAGAACAAAGTCCCACCTCGACAAAATGGCAGTTTCTTTTCTAACATTCCAACCCTGTAAAGATCCCTTTCATTCTCTAAGGATAGAGTCCACAGCCTCATTCGCAATTAGCACCGCATCAAGAATCTGCCTCCCTTCTACGAACGCATTCTGATGCTGAGATAGCCAAGCTCATAACCCTTTTAATTCTGTTGGCCAACACTTTCGATAAAATTTGTAAAGGCAATAACTGCCGATGGGTGTCCTTAAGATCCTCCACTGCTTCTTCCGGGAAACTTGAATCCAAGAAAGTAGTATCTGTGCTTTCTACAACCGATCATTCAGAAGAATTCCCTTAAAGAATCCCATAACCTCCTTCTTTTCACAAAACCTAACTCCAAAGACCAAAAAGCCAAAGGAAACCATTCCGACTAAGCTTTATCATCATTAAGCCTTAAATTGTTTGCGCTAGTATTTCTTCCTTCCGTGAACATTTCTTCTCAAGTTACGGTGAATGGTCTTCGCCAATCAAATTGACATTGAGATCTGGGAAAGGCAACCGCCAACCGGTCGGTATCAGATGAGACACTAAAAGCCCTTAATAACCAGTCTTCTTTAACCTCATCCCTCCTCGACCAAAGTTTCGCCATTGATCTCCGATGTGCCGATAGATTCGCTCCCATTTAATCAGCCATTCTACTTAGCACCTCGTGTTTCGGTCTCTCTCTTCAAATTAGTTTCTTCTCGTGATTGCCTCCACGAAACCTCTTCCAAATCGACCCACTCCTTATAGTCCTCTCTGGCCATCTCCTCTTCGCTTTCAGGCCAAGGACAACTCCTGTCCTTTCCACCCTCGTCCCAAAAAAGCAGATCCCGCTAAAGTTCTTTAACTCCACTCGCCAAAAACTCTTGTTCCGCAAACCTTCAAAATACCTTAAGGGCCTTAATTCCCTCGGCCGGATTTTAAACTAAGGATCCGGTAAATTGAAGGTTTTGCCACCATCCTCTAAGCAGATCCTTAAAACCTTCAACCTTCAACCACATATTCTCAAACCGGAAGGGATGCAGCTATGGTGGGAGTTGTCTCCACAATACATGACAGTCTTGGGTACAGATCAGAAGAGGAACCCTAGCTCCAACAAGGACGACGAGGGCGACCACACCGGGAGAGAGGGACGGTGTATGTCGAGAGTCGCAGGAGGAGACGTGGTGACAAGACCGTGGGGCCTCATCAAACAAATCGAATGGCGGTAGCGTGTCAGAGGCATCGGTTCGGCGGGTAAATATGTCGAAGCTCGTCAAGGACGGGCCCATCTTTCGACGGGGAGGCGCGGTAGATACCGGTGGGGTCGTCCGTACCATCAGTCGACGGGCCGCAAGCGCAGCAAAAGGCTTCAGCAGTCGGCGTTGGCTTTACAACAAAATAACCGGCTGACATCGCTCCGCTACTAAGGCCTTTTTTCAAAAAGAAGCGTGCCATATCCAAACCCTGTCCCGCCTTCGCTCATCACGAGGCGTAAGGAGTGTCAATACGACCGAAAATCGCGGAGAAGTAGCAGCGCAAACGACCAAATACAGTGGAATCACAGAGTGTGAGAGGCTCCATCGATCTAATCTGCCTTCTACTCAAACGTGCATGAGATGTCAATGCTCATTGCCAATTCCCTCCTTTTTCTGCTTCCAATTCCTTTTTTCAAGGATTCTCGTATCAGTAAGGAGGATCGTTTGTAGCCTTCTGTGAGGAGTTTGAGGGTGTAACGCCGCTGAGATCGCAGAGCGCAAACTAAATGAAGGAAGGAAGCAAGCCAAGATGGTATGTCGCGGAGTACAAAGATGAGGGCATCGTCAGAGTATGCAATTTCAGCGTTAGGCGGTATGAAAATGGGAGGACAAAGATGTTATAGTTCAAATAATCGGGATTTGTAATCGAGACGGAGAGTCGACTATTGAACTCATGCAAGAATGGCAGAAAACCCCATTATCAAAGGACAGAGAACTGACGCACGCCGCTTTATGAAAAGAACTGAGCTAAAAAATTAGAGTGCACGATAAACTACCAAGGTAGAAGTGGGGAAAAGTGCAAATGTAGAGATGGTGGGGAATTTCTCTTGTTAAAGTTAGGATGAAGTAGTGTGCCTTACCTGTGAACGGAGGGCGACTAATCCCGAGAACAGAAGAGTGATCAAGCGCTTTATTAGGATCAACAGGTGACTCGTGCTTCAGTGAAACTAAATTGGGGAATATAGAACCTGCTGGGGCTGGTACTAAGCCTCCAGAATGGAGGATTCTCGTATGGTCGCCTGTGGATGTTTCCCGAGGTCCCCGGCCTTCTGGAGTAGATCCGTTGATTTGGGGATAAAAGAATTTGGAGGTTGACCAGATGGGGCTGTGTGGAAAGTTTTACCGGCTTTCCCTGCTCTCCCCGAAATGCGAGGGATGGTTTCGACTGATCTCACAGGGGTTTATGGTCCAGCCGGGACAGATCACAAGAGTCGTGGGAGGAGTCAGCCTGGGCGGAGAGGTCGGCTGACTGGCCCTCGTGTATCGGTGATTTTAATGCCCATTCACCCAACGAAGCCGAACAGTGCAAGACCACCGCATGCGCCGTTGGCTCTCGGCTATCGGATTTTCCGTAAATGGCGACTACTTCATAAGCGGCCTTTGATACGGAGTCAGCACCAATGGCCAAACAATGTCTAGGATTGGATGTGTCTCTAGTCTCTGGGATCGGTTATTTCAGAGAATCATTCAAAGACTCCCTTCCTAGACTGCTTTAATTACTCCTCATCCCTTCTTAGATGGAGGGTATATTAGATCAGACCCTCCTTTCCGATTTGAAATATGGTCATTACCGAGGGCTTGCAGCACCCCTTAAATGTGGTGGCAAGGGTTTTAGCTATCAAAGGTCTCGGCAAGTTTCATATCGGGTCAGTGTCAAAGGTTTAAAAAGGAAAGCCAAAAGTGGCCGGAATAAGGAGGTTTTTGGCAATGTGGCACTAGAAGGGTCGGGCACTTTGTGCGAGAGAGGGCTGTCGGGATGACGCGGGAAAGGATAGGGAGCCATTCCTTGTAAGAATCCGAGGAGAACTAAAGCAAAGGAGTGACTGGCGTAAGACGGTCTGTTAGAGGAGGCTTCGTGGAGACAAAAATCTAGAGAGCTCTGGCTTAAAGAGGGGGTAGGACAGAACACTGCTTTTTCCAATAAAATTGGCTGTGTAAACTCGTGATAATGAAAGTGAACGCAATAAACAAAACAAAATCGTCGGTGGCTCAACGAGGTTTCGCTTTATCTCGTAGCGGGATCAGGACAGTTTAAAGGACAACTCGGCCTGATCCGTGCGGTCGGGCGGTCCCGGCTCTCCTGCGTGGCATTTCCGCGGGAGGAGCTAGGAAACGCAGGATGTCACACTAGAAGTTGTTTTCGTGAGGAGGAAGTCTCTGGCTGTACCATCACGGCCTAACGGCTAAAAGGCCCAGTGGCTGACGGCTTCGATCGTGTTTCGTCCTTCACTGGGGAGTTTGTTAAAGGAGAAGTTATGGAGTTCTTCAAGGAATTTTATGAGAGGGAAGAAATTTGTAAAAATTTAAATGCCACCTTCCTAGTAAGTTGATTCCCAAAAAGGAAACGTTGAGGACAAAAGATTATGTGCCCATCACTATGCTAGAAGTTTATATAAGATTTTGCTATAGTTGGCGGTATCAGACCGAGAAGGTGTCGAACAAAGTGATCTCCATCCCAAAACGCTTTCACGGGGCCGTGAAAAGAATTATGACGCCGCTTAATCACAACAGGCCGTGGATTCCATGTTGAGCATGAAATGACATGAGTGGCATAAATTCAGACATCAAAAGGCTTTCATGATCATGTAAATCGGGAGTATGTGATTGAGGGTCATGAGAAGGGATGGGTTTCATTAAAGATGGATATCTCGATCTCGTGTATGCTCCATCATTTACTCTATACTTATCAATGGGGTCCCCTCGAGGGCTTTTTCCTCCGCCACTATAGGGACCACAGGATCTCCATATCCCTGCACTTTGTTTTGGGAAATGATATTTTAAGTGACAGTTAACAAGGTCAGAAGGGAATTTCCCCGGTCCGGATGTAATATCGGGGTGACAGAGAGGGGAGGACAAGGTGTCACACCTTCTATGCAGATGACACCCCGTTGTTCAGAAGAATAATCCCAATTAACCGTCTGTTTGAGATGGATTCGACAAGGTTTCAGCTTCCTATCTAAAATTAAAATCAACTCGAGCAAAGCCAGGATATCTCATCGGGAGGCGAGAATATCAGAGGCCGACAATGGAGTTAGTCGCAGCCACCGCTACCTACTAATACGACTGGGCCTCCCACCTGTGGCCCGCGACAAGTCGGCTAGATGATACCATCGAGGAAAGGTTCGAAGGAGGTTAGCCAGTCGAAGCCAACACATCTCCAAAGGGGGAAGAATTACACTTATCAGAAGTATCTTGTCCAATCTCCCTATCTATTTTATGTCGTCGATCCCAGTCTAGTATATGTAAAGGCAGAAAAACTAAAGAGGGACTTTCTCGTGGGGTGGGGACCCCTGATAGCTTCACTCAGAGTCTGCAGTACGTATATGAAATACGCCTGGGGTCGAGGTATTTACACAATCTAAACAAAGCCTTGTTAGGAAAATGGCCGCTGCAAATGAAAGGAATTCCTTATATGAAGGAATTCCACAGTAGAAGATATTAGGGAGCAAATTTGGGGAATCGCCCAGCGAGGGGTTGGTCTTTCCGGTGAAATCAGGAACAGTTTTGGGGCAGGTTTATGGAAAGAAATTAGGAAAGGATGGGGAGTTGGTTGGCAAATGCAAATTTTGTGGTTGGTAATGGTAGAGAATCGATTTTTGGAAAGATGCATGGGGAGGGAGGAGGCTTGTGCATAACGACCGTTGTTGTTTAGCTGGCATCTCGAGAAGATGCGATGATTAGGGAGTTGTGGGATGCTTCGAATGGTGGTGGTTGGTCCCTCGTTTTAGCAGGCCTTTCAATGATTGGGAAGTAAGGGAGGTGGTGAATTTGAAGAAAATGATCCATCCCTGGAAAGTGGTCGCAAATAGGGAGAGACAATTTGGTCTTAGAGAATGCGCCCGATGTTTATTGATCAAAGAAAGCTCTTATAAGGGTTTTGAATCCTTGAAGCCAGAGACAACACACTTTCCTGCCTTATCGAGTTTGGAGCGATATGAATTAAAGCCCAAGGTGGGTTTTTTCTTTGGGAGCGTCTTGGGAAGGTGATGGCTAGGCCAAACTCAAGAGGGAAGATCCACAGCCGACGGATGCTGCCTTTGTGAAGAGGAGAGCCACAAACCATCTTACAGTTCATTGCTCGAGAAGGCGGAATGCTTTGGGAACTTATTTTGGCTATAGTGGGGTTTGGATGGGTCTTCGGGTTCTCGATCTGACAAGTCCTTTGGCACAGCAAGGAACAAATGTGGGTGGCGTGAAAGTTTGGAGAGGCGTGCCTTGTGCCTCTTTTAGGCGGTGTGGTGCGAGGAATAAGTGGTCTTCGATAATGAGACCTTCTCTATGTATAGATTAAAGAATTAACTTCGTTTGTAATTTGGTCTTGGACGTGTCTAGTGGGGATAGGGATAGAGTATTTTGGATTTTTAACTGGATGGGGTATAGATGCTTGTTTAGGTTTGGGGTTTTTTTCTTAAATGTTTTGGTGCTAGGGCTTTGTCCTTTTGTATACTCAGTGTACTTTTAGGCGACTTTCTTCATTTGTGATCAATGCATGTTTCTTTAACCATCAAAAAAAAAAATGGACTGATATAACTACTCAAGGCTATATGATTGTAACTGCTCATTATATTGATGATAGTAAGGATTAATAGTAAAATTACTTGCGATACATGTGAGTTAGAGTCCACATACAAGGATGAAATTATCTGGAAAGGTATTTGGAGTGCTTAAGGATTGAGGAATAGATGGGAAATATTTTCATGACTTTGGACATTTCTCTAATGATAGCATGCAAAATATTTTTGAAAAGAGATGCTTACTTTGCAAAATGGCAGCATATGTGGCGGTGATTTTTTTCATGTTGATTGTTATATGCATATCTTGAATCATAGTTGAAGGTTTGAAAGCAGGCTAAAGAACTTTTATATAAATAAGATAAAATGTTAAGTATGTGAAGGCTTGAAGGGAGGTTAAGACAATTTCATAAATGTGTTGATGCATTTAGGTAATGTTGATAGTTTCTAGAGGTTGGATGTGTCAACTAGATGGAATGTTACTTCATGATGCTTGAAAGTGCTATCAAGTATCGTCGTGCTTTCAATAGTTTGACTTTTAATGATAGAAGTTATACGCTTTGCCCATCGATGAAGAGTGGGAAGGCGGAGAAGATGTATTCTTTCTTGGCCCCGTTCTATCATATTACCCCAACTTGATATCAAGATCTAAATGTATCCACCTCCAATTTGTATTTCATGCAAGTTTATAGTATAGAAAAGAAATTAAATGAAAACTTGTATAGTGAAGATGAGGTGATCAAAGATATGGTAGCAAGGATGAAGAGTAGGAATTTTGATGAAATCTTGGGCAGTATTCTATCACTCTTGCACTTGGATGTGTTCTTGACTCTCATTCTAAGTTGAATTTTTTGAGCTTTTGCAATAAAAGACTTTATCCATATGACCATCAAGAGAAGGTGAATAGGGTGAAGGCATTGTATAAACTCTTTGCTAAATAGGGAGGAGGATGTTGGAATCCTCTTTTTTTAAACCCTTCAATGATTGGGAATTGAAGGAAGTAAACAATTTTCTTATTTGCCTTAGCCGAACGAAAGTGCAACCAAGCTTGGAGGACAAGGTGAGATGGGTGGAAGAAAAAAATGGGCTATTCTCTATCAAGTCCATGGTTAAAGTGTTGGATTTTGCTTCCCATGGTTATTTCCCTGTAAAAATCATTTGGCAGCACAAATACAATCCAGACATGCTTCGCTCGGGAGGCAAGATAGGGAAGGCCCAACTTCACTGCATTCAAAAGGAAGACCAGAAATAATAGATGCTTTCTATGCAAAGAAAAAGAAGAAACAATAGACCATTTTTTGCTTTATTGCAGTGTAACAAGGGTTTTATGGGACATCTTCTCTTTTTTTGGTGTTCATTAGGTCCTTAATAGTTCTATCTTACAAACTTTGGAAGGATGGAGGGGGTCTTTTTTAGGCAAAAAAAGAAAGGATGTGTGGAGGGCCGAGCCTTTATGTCTTTTTTGGACCATATGGAAAGCAAGAAACAAAATTTCCTTTGAAGATGCGGTCGTCATCCAGATGAAGTCCTTTCAGGTATTTCCTCCGGCCAAGACTACATTATGCATTAAAAAGAGGCCACTACAACGCTTTATCGAGTTCACTGAGTGGTTAATCCAAGTGATTTTAGCTGCCAGAAGCTTTTCTTGGTGTTTTCTCTCGGGACCGCTCTCTTTTGTGTACCTCCCCATTGCTGTTGCTCGCGCCTCACGCTTTTTCCGCTATCCGTGGTGCTCTATGGGGTCATGGCTCGCTTCCTTGTACTCTTTATGAGCGTTTGGCAGCCTCTCCTCCTTGAATATATTCTCTTCTTACTTATCAAAAAATAAAAACTCGCTGAATATACAAAGTATCAATGATCAACCTCAATTTTTATGAGTAAAAGCAAATATATTCATCAAAAGAGAACCCAAACGGCCTACGGTGCATACCTGCGGGTATACAAGCTACCTACCATCTACGATCACGACACCGTGTGGCTCTGCATCAACCTCAATCGCTTTAGTTCAAACTAGCTCATCATCAATGACCATGAGTACCATTCACAAATAATGTCCGATGACAAGCGTAACGTTTCAACATCGTCAATGACATCTATACTTGATGTAAGTTTGAGTATTATAATTTCTATTTTTTTTTTTTTTTTTTTTCAAGTATCTACTATTTTGTTTATGTGTTGGCTTTAGGAGTATCATATGAAAATGAGTCAAAATGATGTCCAGTCTCGACTTGATATATACTTGAATGAAGGATGCTATGTTGGAAATGACCTCGATGTGCTAGAATATTGGAAGTTATATAAACATCGATTCCTTAAACTTGCAATTATGACTTGTGTGGCATTTTAAGCATTCCAATCACAACAGTAGCTTCGGAATCTTCATTTAGTATTGGTGGTCGTATCTTGCATAAATGTAGAAATTGTTTGCTCCCAAAAACTGTGCAAGCCCTCATTTGTACTCATAATTGGCTAAATGATTTTAAAGAAATTGGGCCTTCTAGTAAAAATTGCTTACTCCCTAAACTTTTGTTTTGTTTTGGTTTTTTTTGTTTCTTACTTACAACTTACAAATTAAGCATTGTTGTTTTATAAATTGCAGATTTGCAGGAAGTAAAGGATATTCGATTGTCTATGGAAGATTCAAATATTGTTGTTGATGATGATCTTGTCTCCACTGAGAATGACTTTTAGATTTATGATTTAATGATTATTCTGATAAGAGTATACTATTTCTGTAATTATGTTTGGTTTTGACGTAAGGAATTGTATTAATTCTGTTTTGATTATGGTTTTGATGATCTTGATGTAAAGCGCTTCACGCTTCTTATTTTGGAGATCTTGGTGAAGTATATTCCACTAGTTATTACTTAAAAGTTAAGAAGCTGCACGTATTTTTGGTTTTGGACCATGCCATTCTTATTGGTCAATCCATAGGGTATGAAATTTTGGGTAGGATCATATATCGTTACTATAAGATACACTTCTCTAATAGTAAACTATTTGGTTGTGGAGATGCATGGTATGCTATGTTAAATGGATCATGATTCATGTTTAGATTGATATCTCAATTTTTATCATATCATATGGAGACTCGGGCCGAAGGACTGATTTACTCGATATGACACAGTAGAGAAAATAAATCAATTATAAGCAAAAATAGCATAGCCTTGACTAAAAATTATTCTCTTCTTTTATCCTTAAAAAACTCAAAATAGTCCATTACAAAAGCAAAAATAGTAGTATTTATCAGTTATCACTTATCAGAAAAGCAAAATAACTTTTGCTCGTATGATCTGCACCCGACCGGTCTCAGCTAGTCGGCATGGTCGGGTCGGTCCAAAGAAATGGTGCTCAAGATAATTAGTTCAACCCGACCGCCGGCTTTGTTTCTCAAGTACGCATGTACGACTCCACCCAATTGCCAGCTCTATTCATAGTCTGGAGGCAAAAATCTACCTCATAATAGTTGTTTCATCCTACGCCATGTTTGAACCGCACCAGCCCCTCTCTCATCCTCATCTCCCTCAATCTGTCCCACCATACTCACGCTCCCCCTTTTAACTAATAAGCAACAAATTTAACCTTCCTATCATCAAAAAGTAACCTTATAGTCAAAGAATCCGCTCCAATTTCCAATCAACCAATCCAAAACCCCTAATATTAAGAGATCACTAATCGGGGTTGGGTGGATACCTCCCTTTAGTTTGTATTCGTCGTCTCCTCTGTAGTTTGGTTGCCACTATCTTCCACCTCTTTGTCTACCAAGTGGATTTGCATATTCACCTAACTCAGCTTCCACATCTGAAGTGTCATCAAATCCTGCAATTGGTCTTCTTTGATTTCGTATATTTGGAATGGAATTAAAAGTGGGTCTAGCGAGGCCAATTCCTCCGCCATGTTCTTCATCATCATTCCTACACTCTTGTCCATTAATACTAAAAAATGCCTGTAATTATGCTTCTGTTTCCAACTGCTGAGTCAGGTTAAATTTTGGATTGATTGTTGCTACTCGTTAATTCACCTCCAAACAACCTGCAATCCCCGATCATTGTCTTAGGATTGATTGCCATCACTAGCGCCAATATTAGTCATCGATTAGGAGAAACCCGCTCTGATACCACCTAACGCAGCATGTAGCGCGATTGATCAACACACGATTGATCAACAAAGATAAAACGTCTCAATCCAGAGACCAATTCTCAATCTAGAGAACTAAGTAAAGCAAAAGCATTGAATTTATTGATAAATTGATAAAAGTGATAAAAGTGATAAAAGTCCCTAAAACAAAATCTAACACATCTATTTATACCCTAGACATAATATGAGTATAATAGAAAATAAAATAATATTCCAAAACAATAATAAGAAATAAAATAATACTCCTAAAACAATAATAGGAAATAAAAATAATATCCCAAAAAATAAAGATAATATTTCAAAACAACCAAAATAAGGATTTTGGTTGATTTGATCTAATGCTCTGAATTAGAAACATAAAATTTGAACTGAAGCATTTCAGACAAAGATACTTGCCCTAGGCAATAACTCATCCTAGCCGTTTTTAATAATCTTCTACACCCCTCCCTTCCTAGCCCCCAAACTTTTCCTTGATAAGCATTTCCTCTTATTCACCACTCCTACCTGCTTGGCCCTTGCTCCTATTTGCCTGCAAAAAACTTACATTGTTCTTTTGTGTTTGAATCCTATCAAGCATGCCTATGGCTTCATATGCTTTCCAACTTATTTATACTGTAAAAAGGATGTTCTTTGGATTGACATATCAGAACCTTGGTTTTGGTTTTTAAGATTCTAATCTTCTAATGTTCTGATAACATTTCTCTTAATATCTCATATAGATAGATTTTTCTTTTTGAGTAGTTTCAAATTTTTCTTGAGTACATGTCTGCACATTTTATGTTTCCTAAAATTTCAGAAACTGTCAAATTTTCAACCATGATTTCACATTTGTACTTTTATAGTTTATTTGATAGGCAAAATGGCGCCTAAGGAAACCAGCAAAGTCCACAGTTGCATTTCTGTGGTACAAGCTATATATATATATATATATTGATGGGTAGTATGTGGGTTCAACTCGAAAAAGCTTTTGAGAAATAAAAGATGTATTCATTATGTTAGAATATGTCTCAAATTCCTAATTAGTATTTATTCCTTTTTGTAAAGAATATTGTATAAGATAATTCCTAGTTATTATATTATTGTAATATTATGTTTCCTTATTGAATTAGGATAGTTGTTAAGAATATTCCTATAAATATTCTAAGTCATGAAGGGAAAAGCAGGAGAGTGGGAGACAGCTTGTAAAACCACAATGTAGAAGAGATGTAAAGATTAAAGGGATTGGAGATGGTGAGGTATTTTCGTATCAGGTCATCCTATGGTTTTGTGATTTTGCAATTTTTCCTAGTCGTCGCAATATTATAATACTCTAATTTTCTACTCCGTTTTCAGAATAATTAAATATTCTCTCTCATCCATGGAATGTAGGCATGATTGCCGAACCACGTTAAAACCCTTGTGCACCTTTATGTTGATTTCTTTATCTTTGTGTACTTGAATTTGGTATTCTCATGCATCAAAGCTTCCGTATTCATAACACATTATAAATAAAAGCATGAGAAGGATGTAGGATTTCCTCTATAACAACAAAGAAACTTGCAAATATAACTAGACTCCTACAGTGGACTAATCTCACGGGCTCTTGAAGTTAACAACAGGGTAAAGAGGCTCTAGCCAGTGACCAATGGATAACCTCACCCCAATGCCTTGCACCAACCAAGCTACTTCTCAGGGTTTAGACATACTTTCTTCGTATGATTTATCTATGAAAAAATTTCTCATGCACCATCATCATTTTTAATCAAAATCAACTCATCTAGGCAACGGACTGTATTTTGATATAGAAACATGACAGGACTAAGCCCCTAAGATATTAAATCAAGATTCAAAGATAAAGCATCAAAGCAGGGCCTGGTAGCAAGTCGAATATCAACTGTGTTACCTGGACCTTGGAACAAGTTTCATTTTTCTTAAGGCGATCCTCCATCTCCTCGTGCATTGTGGCCTTCTATTTAGAGCAATTTTCAGGATCAATGATGTTCATCATGTCTCACCTTTCATCTGTTGGCTTGTAACTTGACCATGTGCAGAAATTTATTCCCTAAAAAAAATGAACAAAAAGTTGATGTTAAATCAAAATAGGTGATTTCACATAGTAAAAGAGAAGGAAAAAAAAAATAAGTTTAACAATTTCAACAAAACATATCCACTTTAGTTTTCCATATATCCTTTAAACATTTCAACAAAAAGGATCCACTGTTAGTTTTCCATATATCCTCTAGAATAAAAGCACCAAAGAAATGGAATAACCACCAACGGCATAAACGATAATAAGAAATCTTTAAACCACTTTTTTCTGTATACTTTCTCTTTTTTTTTCTTTTTCCCTCTTTTTCTTGGATTCGCAACACAAACTAGGTGATTTGATGAAATAATGAACTAGAACTAATACTTCAGTCATGCAACAAGGTAAACTCGTTTCAAATGCTGTAAGAAACATTGAGGATCCAGCCAAAAGGCTAGAAAACAAAATGGGAGTATCTCATTTTATGTAAACTTCAAATTCAAAAAATAATTAAAGTAAACTTCAAACCCTTTGTTCATACATGAGCAGAAAGTTTCAGAAGGTGCATGATGATGCATTCCTCTGTTCATACATGAGCAAAAAAGTGTCAGAAGGTACTTGGCAAGTGCTCCTACATTTGTCCCATCAGCTTATCCTCTGCCACATTCATATTAGGAGGTACAACACCATTGTCATTTCCCAAAAATAAATGGGGACGAAATTCTAAGCCACCGCCATTGCCGATATCCAAGTTGGGACCGCCATTACCAATGTTCAAGTTGGGAGGAAGCGAACAACCATTGTTGCCCATGTTCAAATTGACAGGAGAAGTGAAGCCACTGCCATCGCCTATGCTTAAATTGGAAGGAAGCAACAGACCACTGCCACTATTCATGTTTAAATTAGGAAGAGGCACCAAGCCACTGACATTGCCCACGTTTAAATTTGAAGGAGGCATTGAGGTACTGCCATTGCTCATCATCAAATTGGTTGGAGGTACTGAGTTGTTACCAGTATGCATGTTTGAATTACGAGGCATCAAGCCACCAACATTTCTCACAATTTTAGCCTTCCTGAAACCAATTAATGAAGATGTAAGAGATGGATAAAGGAAATGAAATAGAGTGAAACCTTTAGTCCATACCTAAATAACTTTTCATGGAACCAGTTGCTTTAGGCTTCATTCCTTTTCCAAACCAAAGAGAATATCTCACTACCATCAACAAATCCATCTGATAACAAAAATAAAAAGGTGAAAACTTCAGTTTAGCTCCAAGCACTCACCTGATTTAAGAGCCAAAGATGCTGAAGCTGGTTTGCGGTTTCCCCTCTCTGCCTTTATTGAAGCAATAACAGAATCAGCAGAAGGACCCAAACCCTTTCTTGCAACTAGTTTCACTCCAAGCTTTTCACAGAGGAAATTCAACCTCATGTCATCACCTCCTCTCACTTCTCTAAGTTCAAGGGCTTGTTGCCTAGACAACAGAGTGTAAATATGAAGCTGTTGCTGCTGATTAAAATGTGAATCAAGTTGCTGAAAAAGCAATTTGTTGGAATGATTCTGGTCCAATTTTGAACTTTTTCGTTGCCCGGAAAATGTCACTCTCAAAATTACAGTTGACTTGGGATCAGCATTTTTCTTCCCAAAAATAACAGCAAAGCTACCAAATTCTAAATCAGGCTCCCTGAATAAATCTGCCAGAATGGAAGCACAAGAATGTGCATTCTTTGATGGGCTTCGTTCAATCTTTATCAGCATGGCTCGAGCATTAGCGTAGTGAGCCATGTTAGCAGCTTCTCTTAGCCCAGTAAGAAAGGCTCCATGCATGGTTGCAGGGTATCGTCTAGTGGTAGCCTCTCCTGCAAAGAAAAGCTTACCATCCCCCACATTTTCCGCTAAGATATCATAGTCATCCCCCGATGCCCCCACAGCAACATTTGAGTAAGAACCTAGACTGAAAGGATCACTACCCCATCTGGTACAGACAGTTTGGATAGGCTCAGGAACATTAATTCCTTGTGGTTCATAAATCCCTGCATGAATTTAAACGAAATCGTTATTAGAATCATAATGTAGTTCAAAGAAACTTTCCAAATTTCAGGATTTATCAGTATGGGCAATAATTAGACTATAAAACTCAAAATACATATTAAAAGGAAAAAGAATAATGGAAATTTTAAGAAGGTGAAAGGCAATCTCTAAGGTCCTCAAATGAAGTAAAATAAAGGGCCACTATATCAGAATTACCATGAAGTTTTCATATAACTTGTGAATAATGAAAAAACAAGGAAGTCTAAACGAAAAGAACTCATACATAATGTATTTATGTGCAATAATTTTTTTTTTTTTTGGGTCAACATTGGGACTAGAACCTAAAATCTCCCATAACCTCAGTCCACCCTAAATCACTTCAGCAGGTCTCAAGGGCATGTGCAGAGAATAATATAACATGTGCTCACTAAGACATTTTGATTATCATGTTATTCAAGAAAAAAATCTTAAAAACTTCCACATGATATAACTTGGCAATACAAATTTAAAATAAAACACATATATGAAGCGAATATGTATACCCTGAGAATTTGAATAACCCGAGTCACAGCATCAGTAGGTGGCATGCTCTCAAACTTATGTGTGCAGCTTCCTGCTACTAAAGCAATCAAGAGGACCACCAGCAACAGTTGCATAGCTGTAGAACAGGAAGAACTCTCCCTGGCTACTTGACTAACGGACAGATGACCAAATGTGTCGAGATCCAGGCCCCAACGATGAGGAAAGCATTGCAACCTTATTTAACAAAACCAACCCATCCTCTTGATCCCATCAAGTTTTCTTTGAGGCAACTCTGGAATAAATTTGATAGATCCACTCTTCAGAACCCCAAGTGGTACCGTACATAGTGCCATGTCACCCTCAAATACCTGGTTCCCGGCAATCACCTGTACTCCATCACTACCATACCTAATTGTGTGCACAGTTTTTTCATAAAGGATGGGCACATTCTCAGATAAAACCTGAACCAGCTTCCCATTCCCCCCTGGCAAGAAGCAATGGTCCCCTCCCATATCATATGGATCATCTTGGTCCCAGAACGCAAGTGAAAGCTTTGAAAGCAAACCTGCATTTGCATATTCCAAATTTGCAAGATGCCAATTAAACAGGTTCATCTCCTCAGCATTTACAGCATCTCCATGCACCTGCCTAAAAGTCTTTAGCAAGTGGCCCAAGACATCCACTGAAACCTCCCATTAGCTGTCTGACCCTGCTTTGTTTTATCCAAAGGCGACAAACTAGCTTCCACCTTCAAATCCATGTCCGGGGTCGACAGGTTTTCCATCCACACTGTAAAGCGGCACTGGTCTTCACCCATGAAGCTGATAGCCCACCCGTTGGCCACAATCCTGCAAGCGGGTTTCCATGTGTCCCAGTTAACACACTACCCCCCAAATCCGCAGCTGCAGTCCTATTTCCTCCTTCCATTTTCTTTGTATAAACCCTCCCACCTGCTCGTTTCCTACCCTCTAAAACAGTTACTTTATACCCAAACCGCATTAATTGTCGGGCTGCAGCCAATCCTGCAAGCCCTGCCCCTATCACAACCACATTCTGCTTACTGGGCTCAGATGGAATTTTTTCTTTGATTGCAGGTGCAACCCCGAAATTAACATATCCATGCGTAACCAAAAAATTATAAGCCGAGTCCAGAAGAATGTGACAGTGTGATGGTACTGAACCAAGAAACATCTCCTTTGCAACCCAATTTGACACATTCTCCCGCCATTTTGCTAGAATGTGGTTTCGGATGAGAATGTAATTCACTTGCTCGATTCCACCTATTACAGAAAGAACCCCAGCATCAATTTCCTCGTCGGTGATCGAATCAGCCGGAAAGCCAGCCGAAAGTGCAATCAACGCCTCAGATGTGGGTTCTTTGTTGATCACAATGATCTCATCAGAAATGTCAGGAACAGCGGTGGTTGAAGAACTAGGGTTTTCTATACCATATTTGGAGAGAGAAGTTGAAGAAGAAGAAGCACCAGCAAGATAATTGTTACCGTTGATTGTGCCGTTGGAAGCATGCGGAATTTGAAACACCTGATTCTGTGACGGAGTAAACGTTGCTGCGCTGCGAGGTCTGCCTCGTCTCCTCTTCCTAGGGATGGACAGCGAAAGAAAGTGGTCCTGATAAGGGTTATAGGTAGAATTAGGGACAGGTTCAGGATTAGGACTAGGGCTAGGGTTTGAAGTTGGATTCGAATTGGTGTTGGAGTTAGGGTGAGGGTTATGATTCGGATTAGGATTCGTTTGAGGTACAAAAATGGTGTATTGGAGGGGATCCCAAGGAAGAGGAGGGAATGAAGAGAATTCGGAGATTGGATTCGATGGGTCCATGCCTTCCTGCTCTTTTACTTTCGCTGATACGAGGCTCCGGAAGAAAGAAAAACTGTTTGGTTGCCGAGAAAGTTTTGGACATGTGCTGGGATTAATGCTTGGTTCCACGTGGGTCGTTTCTCGCTATTGAGACTTGGCACAGTCACAAAGTGCATGCCACCGTGGCTTCATCTTTTTATTTAAATCTAAAATCAATGTTTTAAAAATTCGAATAAACTGGAAAAGCCTGTTCACATTCATTGGATAAAAAATATAATATATGTAATATGTATTTTTTATTTAAGTTAAAAATATAATTAATTATATTAAAATTTTATTTATTCTACCTATATATATATATATATCAAAAATGGAAGACCAAAAAAAATAGAAAACCAATTGTGTTTATAAATATATATTTGTTGTGAAAATATTATAAAATACAACTTTATGTAAAGAGAAAGATAGCCAAAAGATAATGGAAAAAAAAAAGAGGGAGAGAAGATATTAACAAATATTTTATTTTACTGCACGCCGATTTATAAAAATATGAAAAAACAAACAAAACAAACCCAGATACAGAAATAAATCACTTTATTAAAAATAAACTCATATAATACGGGTTAAGAACGATAAAATCACGATTTCGTGACTGTAACAATTATATCATTTAATATTATATAAAAGAATTATTTATCTTAAATCCTTAATGTTAAAATACATATGGGTGTAATTAATCTTCTTGCTAACGATCAACCATGAAAAATAAGCATCCCTACATGATCATGTAAAAGTGTTGAATCATCTTTACGAACATTTTTCAAAATAATAATAATAATATCTTATAGTAAACATCATCTTATTTAATAATATAATCGAATCTGTCATTGAACTCAAAAAATTATTGGTTCATAATTATAAATATATAATTTATATATTAAAATAAAATAAAACTATAAATAATATTTAAATTTTGGTTATTGATTTTTATAATCATGTATTAATATATATTTTAAACTCTATTATACATTATATTAAAAAAAACAGTAGAAAATGGATTTATGTAATATAAATATTACATTGAGATTTCTTCTATCATTATAGATGGCTATGGTTTGCTGTCTCTCTGTGAAAATATCCTCCCTGCTTCGATCTCACCATGAACAATTTAATGATTGTATTTTATTTAAGTTACCATTATAACAAGTCCGACATCGGAAACTGAAAAAACAAATGAAAATTATATAACTTGCTAGCTTTAGAGACTGCTTTGCTTTTAAATATAAAATATTTGGCTTTTATATATATCGTGTATTTTCATTTTTTACGAATATATTCAAGATTTATAAATTATCTAAAATTTAAATATATATTCAATTTATATATCAAAATTCATTGGCGTATAACAACGTAAGACCTTCTACTCTCTCCTACCGCCTCGTTTTCTTTCTCATTTTTTATAATACCACTATAAGAATTAACCCATAAAAGCATATGTTAATTCCAACTATTCTTAATCTTTTCAATTTTCTACAAATAATTAATGATATAAAGTATATGTTAATTTCAACTGCCTCGATCTTCTTCATTTTTTACAAATAATTAATTATAAGAATTTGATAAGCGAAGACATACAAGAAATGATATTAATTTATATAAGAAATAATTTTCATTTTATCTCTCACATCTATTCATTTACTATTTATTTGCTCTATAACGAGACACTCACCTTAAATTTTTATTTTATTATTATTTTTCATGTTTCCTCAGATTGCTATGTTTGATATACTTTGGGTGAATTTACCGATATATCAGCTTTATATTTGTCATGTTCGATTTTTCCAATAACCATTTTCGCTTATAAAATCACGCTGACGCCGATACACTTAAAATTTCACGATATATCATCTATATTTCACGACATTTTAACCCTCGTTGGTGATACCCATTTCGCTGTGTCAAGGGGGATTGCATCGATCGATTCGAAAAACCCGTCGATTCACCTGGCCCATAGTCCAACCTCATCATCGATCTTACGGCTCAAGCACTGGCTTGACGCAAAATTGTTTCAAGTGTTAAACTGAAATAGAAGGTTGGTTGATCGACGACTAGATCGGTTCGATATGATTTTCAAGACATTGATTTTATTTGATGAAGATAAAAATAGTACAAATACAAATACAACTACAACTTCGATTTACTAAGATTGACCGCAATTGAGGATTTAAAACGGTTCAATACAACTTCACTTCATTTTAAATAAACTATTAATTAAAGTTATATAGAGATAAAAATAGAAAAGAAGACGTATTAGAAGAAAAACATCAACCACATTTAATGTCTTGAATGTGTTCCTATAACAACAATATCAAGAAAGTAAATTTGCAAATACTCGAAACTACAAGCTTTTGATAAAAAATCATTAGTCTTATCCAATAATATTTGAAACATTTTTACTGATGAATGCAATATCTTGAACTTCCGGGAACAGATGGCAATATATCAAGTGGTTGGTGATCATGTAAAGAAACTCTGATACCAATGTGCTTATGATATTAGTCCATCAAATCATTATAAAAAAAAACTTCATTATAACACCAAAAGTTGAATTATATAAAGATAACACAAGAAAATTAAAAGTGCATACGAGATAAACTCTAAGAACCGTAGAATAATTGTTACATATGTGAATTACTAGTCATGTACCTACTAAGTATCGATGAAAGAAGGTACATGATTCAATACGATGGTCGTTTCACATATGTATACACATCGAAGAAACTCAATATGCTGGCCGTTTCACCCCACACCTTCCTTGATAAGTATACACATCAAAGAAACTCAATATGATGGTCGTTTCATTTAGGCCTGCTTGATTCGGAATTATAACTAATAGCTGATAGTTAAGAATATATTAATAGTTTAATTAACAAATTATTCTATATAAATATGATAAAGATATATAAAAATAATACACAATTTATTATTATGCCATTTATTAATAATGAGGCATTAAAGTATAATTTATTAAGTATATAATTTACGATAAATAAAATTAATTATAATATTTAAGATTTTCATATTTGTTTTTATTCGCTTAGTTTATTTGTCGATATATTTATAAATCATGTCATTTAAAAAAAAATTGAAGTAGAGTTTATTTACTATATTAAATAACTAAAATTCCCTTTTAAAAATAAAATAAAATAAAATTTGAATCAGACATTATCGCAAATAAGTCAAGACAAAATTTTTTAAAATATTCATCTGAATATAAACTAATTAATGACGAAATTTCAATTTTAAAATATAAACTTAAGACAAATCTTTATTTCTTTTTTTTCACACTTTTTTTTCTAGAGGCAACCAAATTTTAAAATAATTATGTAAATAAGAAGAGAAAGATAAAACAAAACTCTCAAATATATACATTTATAAATAAGCAATTGACACATGAATCATCCATCGCCTCCCGATTGCTCGGGTCCAATCAATTCAACCAAACAAGGTCATAGTGAGAATTCTATGCTAATATAGCATCAAATCACAAAACTCCTCAAATATATGTTGTTATTTTCCATGCTTAATGGAAACTCAAATGAGAACATTACGAGAATATAGTGTTAATATGAAACTTACAACAAGTTTTTATCATAACATTTTAAAAATATTATAGTAACTAACATTATGAAACTTTAACAATAAATCTTGTTATTCATAAGAAAGTTAAATTTAAATATGAACAATTATTATCAATAATAAATTTTAAAAGTTGAATAAAACATAAATTTATCATTTATTCAGGTAACATTTAAATATATATATATATATAGAGAGAAAGAGAGAGAGAGAGAGATGTTTTGTATTAGATTAAATGGTAATTTAGTGGTTAGAGCTTTTAGTATAATAATTTATATCTTGACTCGAATTTCTCAATTGTAGATAAGAAAATTTTAGTGGAAAAAATTTAGTGGACCATTAGGCTTTGTTTGTATCCCAAAAAGTACTGAGAAAATAAAGTAGAAAAAAAAATGAAGGAAATAAAAATTGAAAAAAATAAAAAAAAAAGTTTAAATTTAATAAATTAACTATATATGTTTATCTCAAGCTCATTTTATTTGCTTTTGTATATCACATAAGGACTAAAAAATTTTAAAATATATAAAATTTGAGAAATCTTGATTATATTTAATTTGATTTTATATTTTTCATAGTAAAATCAAACATTAGAAAATCAATTTCCTTAATTTATATTTTTTCCCTTATACTTTTTGGGTTCCAAAAGGAACCTTATATTATAAATGTTTAATACAAAATTTACATGGATAATTTCCCAATATAATATCATACAGATAGGGGGAGAACCACCTCCCCCATTTAGTATGTTCTATTTTTCTTGTTCTTTTGAAAACAAAAAAGAACACGTAATATAATTATAATTTTGGTATTTTCTGAAAATTGTTATCTATCTTTGAATTTAGTATGTTCTATATTCTTTACGCTTTTGAAAACAAAAAATGAAACTAAGAAACAATTGTTTTCCGCATTCTCTTTATTTTTTAGAATAAAAAATAATTTTTAAAACCAGCCTAACCAAGAACCAAACAAGCCCTAGTGTTTGGATTTGTGGGAAACATACAACTAAAGTAGGATGATATCCTTATAAAATTCAAGGATAGAAATAGTATTTACAATAGAAAATCATTCATCTCTATATCAGTAGAACATAATGTTGGAGTGCCGACTTTAGGGTATTCAAATATAGTAAAATTAATGGTTGAAATTTCAGTTTTGAAATATGCAAAGTATACTAAAACAATAACAAGTAAATGTGAAACAGTTATATAGAAGTGTTACACGGAAGATAAAGCGCGACACGAAAAGTCATACACGTAATGCTTATGATATATGCAAACTAGATACTAACCCGCCATGTGCACAGAACTATGATAGAACTTTAGGTAGATCAAGGCTTGTGTTTGACACTATGTCCCAAGATATTTCGCCTCACTCGGGTGCTTATAAATACCGAGCGCCCGCTCCAAGATACAACGATCTTCACGTATGTAAGAAGATCCAATCTATAATATCTGCGAATCCAAACTATGTTGCACTCTCGAACGCACCACCTTAACGAAAATAATGCACTAAAGCCTAAAATGAAATGACCGAGATTTTTGCCAGAACAAAGAATTCATTAAACGAACCCGAGATGATACACTTCGGTGACTTTCCCGAAGAGTCACCATCCTAAGCACACAACTCAAAACGGCACACAACTCAAAATGAGAAGACACAACTCAAAATGAAAGTCCAAACAACACCTTTTCATGAGCGGACACAACTCAAACTGAAAGTCCAAACAGCACATTTTCATGAACGGATACAACTCAAATTGAAAGTCCAAACATCACCTTTTCATGAACGGACACAACTCAAACTGAAAGTCCAAACAACACCTTTTCAAGAGTGGTCACTTTGTTTCATTTTCATTCATTTCTTTACTCGATTCAACAAATGAATATACTATATTATTCTCCTCACTGAGTAGAATATGAACCCACGAAATATTGTTCAAAATAACAATTGGGTCCCACTTTAATTTAGGCTCAAAGTCAACCAATAACTTAATTTTTACACTTAAAAAACTGTTTTGATCCAACAATCCCCCACATGAATGGAAAATCGGGTTGTTGCATGCAAACAGATAATGTCGACACACTCAGAGAGAGTACATATTCGGGAAAGATCGTGCATCGAGATAGGTAGATTTCGCTCAACCTTCCCTGCTGAGTCCCATCTGACTTATCTACTAAATAGTTGAACGTGATGTCTCAACTATTCAACCGTTTGATAAATCAACCGAATAGACTTCACACAGCCCCTTTCCTAACACAATCGGGTTCCTCATGATCGTGTTCATTTCGTCCTAAACAACTCCCGGTTTTCTCATGAGTGCTTTAGAGAATCTCAAATTTTTATAAATTCACGTATGTTCCCTCTCACACCCATATAGCGACAGAATGACCCTGCTCCTAATCTCGATCTGGACACATGAATCCGAACCAAAACCCCAAGGACACCCAACCGAAGTCTTTAATCAAATTCATTTATCAAATACAGTTTATTAATATAAGCTTTTTCATTCTCAAATCTTTGCGGAAGCGATTTCAATTTGGGGCAAGCCCATAAACATTTACAAAATTCAATGCAATTCCTTTACAAAATATGCATTTAACCAAAATATGGCATTTTATGCCGTTTACAATATAATATCCAAAATCATATTCAGATATAGGTACAAAACGACTCTAGTCAACTCCTTGTTTAAAAACAATGTCATGTTCATAATGGTAGATGATGTAACGAAGATACCCGTGATCTTCCGACGACTTTGGTTCTCCTCGACCTCGTGGCTCACATCACTCCGCTCATTAACGACTCACACATCGATTAAAACAATACACTGGGTTCATGCTTAATGGAATTTAAGGCGCCTCATTCCATTTAAGTTCAATACGAATCATGCATTTATCAAAATGATGTCTTTATACAATGTCTATGTGTAATGTTAAAAATACTTATACAAATACACTTGTTAATATTATTTTTTTTCGCTTTTCGGTTTGCAATTTCACATATGACTATAGAGTCAGCATTCACGACAGATTCAGTTGGTAAATCATGTCCTCATTCATTATTCAAGAGTACGTGATTTCACATTCAATATTACACCTCACATATGACTATAGAATTGAACAATCACGGTTTATCTTAGTACCCCGTCACAAGCCATATTTAAGAAGCACGCGATTTTGCATCGAATAAATACGGGCTACCTTTATGACGACCAATACCAGAATCCCATCATGTTGGTCATTCAATAATGCATTTTAAATCAATTTAATCTCATGCGGTATTCTCTTATAATTCAAATACGTGCACACATACATATATTTGACAATAACATTTCGAATGCTAATAATTCAAATCGATGTATATATATATATTTCACAAATAGAACTTGAAATGGGAATTGAGTCACAAAAAATGTAACATACAATGCAGAACAAAACAAACCACTGATTCTATCCCTTTGTCTGCTCGATACCAACCCTAGTCCTATTATCATCTTCACTCGCACCTAATCAAATACAAATTCTCCATTCTTAGTGGTTGAACAATTAATCGTACTAAACGAATATCGCCGAGGTGACGAGGTAAGGTACGTTTTTCACTTAGTTTCGTTCTTATTTGTACCCCCATTAGTCATTTATTAAGGTCCTTAAACAATTGGTGTACGAATACAAGACTTAAAAATGCATAGCATGCAAAAATAGGGTTGCAGGAAGCATCGACTAGCACCACTGAGCAAGACTCCAGATCGCACCCTACTAAAAATGGGTATCGACTCCAAAGTGGTACCTGCATTCACTCCTCCTCTCCGCATAGTGGGTACCAAGTATCACTTGCGGTTTTGCCTGTAAATGGCGTATTTCGGGCCATCTCTCCCATTTTTCTTTAATATAATTCCTCCAATTCATCCCATATCAAAAATCCACCATGGAATCCACCCAAAACAACTCCAAATGTGGTTTAAAATCAATGAAACCCCTTTTTCTTAAGTTAGGGCTTTTCCCCCAAAATCAAAATCACAAAAGATGAAGTTAAGGTTTTGTTTTCTTACCTTAGTCTCTTTAAATTTTATTTTCCATGTTGCTTGGTCTCTTAGAAGTAATAAATGGGAAACAATCCCACCAAAATCACTTCTCCTTGCAAACCCTAGCTTTTCTCCCACACTTTGCTCTCATTCTCTACCAAAACGTGTTTGCTCAAAATGATCATCTAAGACCAAATTTGGTCTTTTAAATCCCCATTCTTCAAGGCCTCGCTTTGGCCACCAAAATGCATTCTTGACTTAAGTTTCTCTCTAATTGCTATATAGCCCATAAATCTCTAATTGTACTCAATTTTCAAGATTCACACTTAGACCTAAAAATCATTTTTACTTATGACCTTTGTGGGTACTTATTTCTTACAATTCTTCCACTTTTGCCCTTTTACACCTAAGTTAATTTTTATCAATCAATTCTCATTTAAAGATATAATATTTGCATTCGCTCTTAGCCATATAATCATTTATTCAATATTCATTTAACAATTTCTGGAAAATACCCCAATTGGCTCAATTTATACTCGGAATATATAATAATTTTTATTATAAAATTATAGGGTATTTTTGGGGCGTTACATGTGACTCCTATTAGGAATATCCTACAATATCCCACTTGGATTTTCCAAGTTATAAGAATCATTAAAAACATAGCTTAATTCCTAATAAACCCGTGCATAGTTTATCATATGAATGTGTAGGAGAGATTATCTCCTTAAGGTTTCTTTAAATCACGCATAATTCCGCTTGTCCCTTTGAACTTAAATTGGGATCTCCTAGCCAACTAGGTCAAGTACAAGGTGATTCTGCTTATCATAGGCTTTAATCCCATTCCTCTATGTGCACTTACTTGCTCTCTCACAAACCCGTGGAAAGCTTGGATCCGCTTAGATTATCCGACTTTATATAATCAATAGAAATAATCCCATTTGAGAGCAATTGCCTAATCCAGACAGGTTTACGACGTATATGTCTGGGGACTATACACTGCCATTCCTCGTGCCCTACCAATCAGACATATCACAATGTATACAAATGTCACAAGTTCGGGGCTATATCGAATATCATCTAGAAACCGACAAAGCCACTCGCTTCCTCTCCTCTTTATCTAAAGCAATAAATTCGCATTCCATCGTGATCCGTAATTACACGATTGTTGAGGATTTCCAAGATACAAACGCTTCCACTAAGTGTAAAAACATAACCACTTGATTTTGTATCCTTCATATCAGATATCCAGTTTGCATCACTATACCCTTCTAGTACTGCTGGATATCTTGTATAATGCAATCCATAATTCTGGGTATATCTTAGGTATCTAAGAACCCTGATAATTGCCTTCCAAGGGTCTAATCCCTGACACTGTGATATCTACTTACTTACTAACTGAGTATGCTATATCCGTCTAGTAGCTTCATGACATACATTAGACTTCCAATGATACGAATATTCCAATTCAGATATGCTTCACCCAATATTTTTAGCGTAATGAAGATTTATATCAACTCGGTGTTCTAGCAATGTTGCTTTCATCTTTGTTGAACTTGTCAAGTAATTCTCAACATAATGCATTGAGATAATATAAGTCCAATGGGATGTTCTAGAAATTTTAATTCCTAGTATAACATCCGCAACACCCAAATCCTTCATGTCAATTTACTAAACAACATTTTTCGTTATCAGAATAATATAATTATTACTACCCAAAATAAGTATCATCCACATATGTGCAAACAATGACATATCCATTATTCAGGTCTTTAACATAGACACATTTATCACATTCATTAATCATAAACCATTCGACATCATTACCACTAAATTTCTCATGCCATTGTTTTGGTGCTTGCTTTAAACCATAAAGTGATTTAACAAGTCTACATACTTTATTCTCTTGTCTCAGATAAATAAACCCTTCGAGTTGGTCCATATAAATTTTCTCATTTAAGTCACCATTTAGGAAAGTTGTTTTCACATCCATTTGGTGTATCTCAAGATTATGCAATGCTGCAATAGCTATGAGCATACGAATAGATGTTATTCTCGTGACAAGAGAATATGTATCAAAGTAATCAAGACCTTATTTTTCCTTTTGCTACAAGTCTAGCCTTCAGACTCCTATCAATTGATCCATCTGCCATTTCTTTAAAGATCCATTTACACCCCAATGGTTTACTTCCAGGAGGAAGATCAACCAACTCCTAGGTGTGATTTTACATGATGGATTCAATTTCACTATTTACAGCTTCTTTCCACATGGGTGCTTCAGAGACATCGCTTCATCAGTTGAGGCTCATTTTCTAACAAATATGTTAGAAAACTGACTCAAAGAACTTGGAAGTCCTCGCCTTTACGCTCTGCCTTCACTTTCATCGCTTATACCATGGTCTATAATACTAGTCGCAGACATGAGTTCTTTAAGAGAACTCTATCACATGCATTTTTACTAGAAATATATTTCAAATAATGATGCATTTCGACTTAATTATCAGATTGGACATGTATATCGTGAAATAATATATTTATGCACTATAAAACGATATGCACTACTATTTATTGCATAACCAATAAATATACAATCAATAGTCTTAGGTCATATTTTAATCCTTTTAGGAATAGGAACCATCACCTTAGCAAAACACCCCCAGACCTTTAAATATTTGTAGAAAGGACTCCGACCTTTCCATAATTCATATGGGGTTTTGTCTAACTTCATGGCACTTATTTTAAAATATAATTTGCTGAAAGCAAAGCTTCCCCCCACAAGTTTTGAGGTAATCCTGAACTAATCAACATGGCATTCATCATCTCTTTCAATGTTCTATTTTTACGTTCAACAATTCCATTTTGCTAAGGTGTATAAGGCGCAGAAGTTTGGTGAATAATACCATGTTCTTGACAGAACCGATCAAACGGTGCGTCATATTCACCACCTCTCTCACTTCGTTTTGCCTTAATCTTTCTACCAAGTTGATTCTCGACCTCATTCTTATAATGCATAAATTTTTCCAATGCTTCATCTTTACTCCTTAGCAAATATACATAGCACATCTGTGCAATCATCAATAAAAGTCACAAAGTATTTCTTTCCACCTCTATGAACATATTTCAAATCACATGTATCACTGCGAATTAACTCTAGAGGTTCGGCAGATTCTTTCAATATTTTGAAATGATGCTCGCTTAATTTGATTCAACATCTCACATTTATGATTTGCATCAATATTAAATTTAGGCAACAATTCTAAGTTCATTAATTTACGCAAAGTATCAAAATTAACATGTCCTAATCTACCATGCCATATTAGAGGACTCATATAAGCAGAAGATGTGTTCTTATTATTAAACGGATACAATAGTCATTACATTCATCTTAAAGAGCTCATTGCTCATATATCCCTTGCCTACATAAATCCCACTCTTAGTGAGTACAAATTTGTCGGACTCAAAAACCAACCTAAAACCCTACTTAACAACAATCCAGACATAAGATTCTTTCGAATTTCTGGAACATGCAAGACATCATTGAGAGTGAGCTCTTTCCCGGAAGTCATCTTCAGTATAACCTTTCCTTTGCCTTCAACTTTGGAAGTAAAGGAATTTCCCATAAAGAATTTCATCACACTGTTCATATGAAGAGAACATCTTCTTATCCGAAGATATGTGTCTATACGCCTAAGTGTCCACCCACCATCTCCGTATTTCCCACCAAGTTGACTTCGGATATCACAAACAGTAAAAACTTATGTTATAAGCATTTTCAGAAAGTTTTTCTACCTCTATTTATATTGGCTCGCACTTCCTCTTATGGTTCACTATGTTTACGCTTTCGACAACTTCTTTGCATAATGTCCTCGCTTTGTTGCACACAAAGCAATTGCTTCAACCTCTTAGAATCACCACCCGTCCCTTGTTAGCCAACATACTTTTGTTGGTTTTATGTCCCTCTTCAATCACATGTGCCTTTTCTCCACTGGAATGATTGCCCTATTTTATTGCTGGAGACTACATATATTGTCCTCCTGCATCCTCGATCATGATCAAATCTTCCAAACTTCATATCTTTACGTTTGTGTTTCAAATAATTTTGAAGTTAACCCACAATTTGGCGGTAATTTCTCAATAATTGCAGCCACTTGAAAAATTCACTAACCTGCATCCTTCGGCATGAATTTCGCTGTAGGATCACTTGGAGATCTTGAACTTGACTTATGATAGTCTTGGAATCCACCATTTATAATCAAGGAATGCCCCTGGCAATTTCTTCATTACCGACATCCCTCGGTCTTGTATTTTCTATCAAGGATTCCCACGGCTCTCTAGTAGTTTTTGATTGGACTATACATTATATAATGTGTTATCAATCCATTGAGGGCCTATAGTTTTGCGAAAGAAAATCGGTGCTTCCATGCATCCACATGACAACGACTTGGCGGTCGACCTCATTCTAAAGCTACAAGCGGGAGCATCCTCACTGAATAAACTTTGCAAGATTCAATGTAGTGAGATAAAACAACATTTTCTATTGCCATCTCTTGAAATCATTCCCGTTGAACTTCTCGGGTTTCTCCCCATGAGACACATGAGTAGGAACAGACATAGGCATCACAGGTAAAGCATGATTTGTAGTAGCAGGAACATTAATATCATTTGCATCCATTTATGATAAACAAAGATTACAAACTATTCAAGCCGGTAAGCGATAAGTTAGCAAAACCCGGGAAACAATCTATGTTACTTGTTTTGAAATTACTACTTTAATGTTTTTTGTATGGTTTATCAAAAGTCACAGTTTAGTGTAACAGTTTAAGTTAAAACAGAAACAAAGTCATTGTTTTTAGATCAAAACCAGAACCACAACAAGTAATTAAACTAATGAAGAAATTTGTCTTAAGAATGTTAGAGTGCCTCTTCCCAGAATGACTAATGCTCAGCTATAATTACTTGTTGAAATTTCAATTAGAGGAAACATGCAAAGTATACTAAAGCGTTAACAAGTAAATGTGAAACGATTTATATAGAAGTGTTACGCGGAAAGAAGATAAGTGTGACATGAGTATTTGCGTAACGATTTATGATATATCTGAGGAAACTAGATACTAACGATTCTGAAACATGAGCGTGATAGAACTTTAGGTAGATCAAGGCTAGTGTTTGACACTATGTCCTTAAGATAGATTTCGCCCCCACTCTTGGTGCTTATGAAATATCGAGTGTCTGGCATAAAAGGGATACGATGATCTTCGCACAAATGAGTGGCGCTCCGATCTATATGTCCCGGTAGATAAGAGCTATGACAGTGTATATTCTCCCAGGGTACCGCTACATAACGAAAATATTAACCTTAAGCACAAATGAAAGGGTGAGATTTTATTGTGAACAAAGAATGACAATGAACTAAGTATTTATAGACCTCTTTGTGACTTTTCGGAGAGTCGCGTCTAAGCTCTCAAAATGAAAAAGGCAGCAACTCAAAATGAGGAGGACATAACTCTGCAAGAAATGAAAGTCAAACATGCTTACCATAATGGCCTTAGCTCAAGTGAAAGTCTGAAGCAATAGCGTTTTCCAAGGGTCACTTGGAAGCCTATTTTCTCATTCATTTCTTACTCGATTTAAGCAAATGAATATACTACATTATTCTCCTCACATAGTAGAATATGAACCCACGAAATATTGTTCAAAATAACAATCGGGTCCCACTTTAATTTAGGCTCAAAGTCAACCAATAACTCAGTTTTTACACTTAAAAAAACTATTTTGGTCCAACATATAAGCCTCAAATGGATGAAGATGTAAATACATTAATCTACTCTATTATTAAACATTTTATTGAAAATGTCTATGCATTTACTGATAAACTATAATCAACTAAATAACTTAAAATGCACAATCATTTCCCATTATATATTTTCTCCATATGGTTTATGCATTTATGAACACATAAATGCACAATTGCTTCTAATTTATAACCAACAAAATAACAGAAATTATGGGCTGTTTGATCGTTGTTATTAAGAATAGTTTTTTTGTTCTCGATAAGGAAAAAAATAGTCACAACAGGTCTAGTGAAAGACGGTGTTTTCGGTGCTTAAAATTGTTGTTTTTAAAGAAAGGTTGTTCTTCGTGTATTATAACACAGATCAATTAAAAGCATTGTCAAAAACTATTTTTCGAGCAGTTTTCAGAATAATAACAAAGCAGGTGCTAGGTATTTTAATTTGCAGTTTTGAAAACTATTCTTTTATTATGAAAAACAAGAAGAATAAGAAAACCACAAAGAACATATTTGATTTTTATTTATTTTTATTTTTGTTATGAAAAACACAAAAAAACAAAAAACACTATATAAAAAATGTCAGTTTCTCCGCAAATTGATTGGATTTCTTTTCTTTACTATTTTGGGATCTCATTGTATAAAAAATGTTTGTATTTTTACTTCTGTTTCGGACTCATAGAATTGGCTTTCTAAACGAAAATTTTAGTATTACTTATATAAAATGTTTAAACTTTATAAAAAAAACATTTTTTTAAAAGCATTCTTTACAAGAGTGAAACATTAAGAAAAATTCAATATCTTAAATTTTTAAAAATTTTAAAAAAATTTAAGTGCCCTCATGACTAGTTCAAGTACTAGATCACTCATCGTTTTAAACAGCTAAAGGACATAGAAAGAGGGTCTAGATTCGAGTCCAGTTTACTACTTTGAAATTAAAATGTATTAAAAAAACAATTTAGGTCGGATATTTGAAATGTAATTTCATTTTAAAAAATATTAAAAAATAGAAGCTCTTCTTAAATCCTAATTTTGAGCATGACTAATAGACGCTATGTACTTTTATGGTTAAACATTTTTAGATCTAATGTGGTAAAGCTGATACCTGCGAATTGAGCAGGCCTTTAAAAAAAAAAAAAAAAAAAAAAAAAAAAAAAAAAAAAAAAAAAAAAAAAAAAAAAAAAAAAAAAAAAAAAAAAAAAAAAAAAAAAAAAAAAAAAAAAAAAAAAAAAAAAAAAAAATTTTGTTCCTATTTGTGAGCTGAAATTCGATTTTATGAAAAATGGTAAAATGTTAATTTCGGTCGAAATCCGAAGTTTTTCTAGATCTCGGATGACAAACATCTTGTGGGTTGGAATCGTCTGTGAAATGTGCTGTGTCCGAATTTCGTCGGTCAGAACATTCGGAATTTGTGCATTCGGCCGTAAGTATCGGGTCTTGGGAAAGCTTGAAAATATGAGGTGACAAAGTCATCATAACATATAACCATGTAGCGCATGTTGCATGAGTAGAGGGTGTGATGGAAATGGACGGTCGAGATAATCTTAGTGTAATCCGAGAGAGAAGGGACATGATTGGTATTATGTGAATAGTTAAATGATAATATGACAAAAGTTTGAATAGTGTCATCTTCTTTCTTCAAAAGCAAAGAGGAAAACGTGCAGGAAGGGAAAAACATTACAGAAGCTTAGGTTTGATATTTTTAGTGAGAGAGAGTGTGAAACCTGCTTTAAGATCACCAGGCGTCGGACCGGAAATCAGCTCGTCGGGGCGAAGGAAAATCGTTATCTGGCGGGGCAGCCAGCGTGAAACCTGGTTTTGTGGTTCGACAAGCTAGTGAGGTAGGGGTTTTTGTCTACTTGTTTATTGTTGTTTTAAGTGCTTTCGTGTGATTGGTTGGTTTGAGGCCTTGAGCAATAGTTTGATCGGTCCCAATGCTGAAAGCAAATATGAGAATTTTGGAGCCCTCCGTGCGGTCAGTGGTAGTGTAGGGGTTGTTTGGTGCTTGTGTTGTGATTATGCATTAAAAATCATGTGTTGATAGTATGGTGAAAATGGCTATGAGGTCGGGTTCTAAAGTGGGCAGATGTTGGGTGATTGGCCGTGAACAGTAATATGAGGGTTTCACTGTTCACGTGAATAGTGTTCACAAAATAATTTGTGAGAAAATGTGTTTGGTTGAGTAATTCAAATTGAATTACTCGTGTTTGTTAATTAGCCTATGTGAGCTAATTCTTGAAGTAGTTGATGGTGAATGTGCATAACATGTTTTATATATTAGCATGTGTTGTATATATTGTGTTGAAATGGCATCATGCATTTCATACCTCAAGGTAACTAGGAAATTAGGTGTGTGCATGACATGAACAATTAAAGAAAACGAACATGATTACGAGAAGAGATTTCACGGGATGATTTTCGGAAGCGGTGTTGGGAGATGGTTCTACGTCTGCGTCGGAGGAGCCCATGTATTGTTGGAAGGTTCTCGACACATTAAGCCTCGGAGGGTAGTCCACGTATTTTATCACGACAATGGTAGGTATTTTCAAGAACAACGAGTTTTGTTTTGAAAATGATATTTTCTCATACATGTGGCTTAGGCGGGTATGGGAGGTCGTGAGGACTCGGGACATGGTTTCAGTCATTTAGACATTAGTAGGATCCACCAGTTTGTAGCAGAATATGGGTTTCATTTTGATCATTGCATATGCACATGCACATTACTGGGGACTAACTGCATTAGGGATTGATTCCACTACGGGCGATGCTTCCTGTGAGAGGAATATATTATTTACGAGGGAGCGTGAGGAGACGACTCATCTTAGAGGCCGATTTTGAAGAAAGTCGGGTTGTGGCTTTGATGGTTTTATGATGTATGACATGTATTAGAATTCATAAATTTTAATATATGTTTGAAGTAAGAGTGAATTATTGACTCTTGAGCTATGGTATATTGTGATAAGTGTTGGTTTATGGGCCAATGAGGCCATTTTCGGTATATGTCTATGCATAAGGACGTCTGATTTTCGCGAGGTTGACGGTTAGTAAGCGGACCCGGTTTTGGAGCTTCCGCGGCTTGGTATGAGCTTTGGTAGCGATTACCCTACGGGCTTCGGGTGTGGGTACCCGTAAGTTTAGTCACGATACGGCTTCATGGCATGATATGAGCCAAGTATCTGATACTTAGGGCTTGGGGGAACTTGGGCTTAGGCCATAGTCATTAAAGTGTAAGAACATCACAACATTATGGCTCGATGTTGGATACTAGGGTTATAGCTTAATATCATTGGATTAGGTATCTTGATTACCTAGAACCGCGAGGGCAGATTAGAACACTGCATGCATGTGTTTTATGTGTGATCATGTGAGTATTTGGTGATTGACGTGTGGATGAATTATTGTATAACATGTTGATTATTTATAGATTGTGTGTATATGCTTGAGTAGATAACATAGGAAAAATGTAATAAATTCGAATTAAAACCTTAAGTGTTCGAATTTTTGGACAAAATGGTCAATTAAATGAAAAAAAAGTTCCAACTCATAAATTTTTGAGTGTGGATGCAAGTGTATGGCAACTCTTTGCTTCTATGAATTAACAGGAAAGTGCGGTGGAAATGAAAAAAAAAATGAGGAGGAGAAATGTTTTGGACTTTACGGTGGGTAGGCGAAGAGAAAAATAAAGAAAATAAATTTTTATAAGTTATTACTAGATTTACCTTTGGAAAATGAAAAAAAAAATAGATGTATATGTATTTTGGGTGATTTTCCAGTAGCTGGAAAGTAATGAGAAAAAAAAAGTCTGATGAAGCGGAAATGGGCTCTTTGCCCGATGGGTAATCGCGTCTGATGAATTGTATCATGACATGGCCAACCATGTGCTCACCTGTGTATGTATGTGTAGCCTGCTGGTGTTTTTGGAGGGCTGGTTTGTTGGGGAGGAAGGCGGTGTCACGTCTGAATTTTGTATCGTAGCCTGAGTCTTGTTTGGTGAGGAAGTGTGTGTAATGCAGTGTAGCGTATCGTGACGGGAGGGTTTGGCAGGTACGGGAAGTGTGTCATGTCATTGGGTGTATTGTGACGAATGAAAGCATCGTGGCGTTGTATCGCGACCTAGGCCACGACACGGTGCTGGGGGTGCCACGACAGCACTTTGCCTTCGCCCCGGCGGCGCTTTGTCTTGGCGTAGGCTAGGGTGTGTGCGCACTATGCAGCAACCGGTTTGGTTTCGATGCATTTAGAGTCCTTTGTTTGGTTTCAACATTCATAGACTCATTCCTGAGAAGTTTTTTTAAAAAAATAAAATAAAAAAAACACAAAATCAAATAAAATGAGACAAAAAAATTTTAAAAAATAAAATTTTTGATTATTGATTTTTATTTGGTACATAGAATGAGTGTCTTACTTTTGTGCATGAGGGACTTAGCATATATTTCTGTATACTACGTGTATGAATAGTGTCTTGGGGCTGTGCTTATGCCTTAGAATCACTGCGTTTGAGGATTTAACTTGTCATTTGAGCGGAGTGTAGATGGTAGTCGAGGCGGGGCGTGGAGGTGGCGTCACGGTATTGGTCGGGGCACCACTTGGGCTTGCGGCAGAGCGGGCCTTTATGGCGGGGCCGTAGGGATTACGATCCGCTGGCTATTGCGCGGGCATGTGCAATAGTGAGCCGAGCGGTCGGCGACCTCCAGCGGTGAGCTTTTTATCAGTGCTCCGAGTGGACTGCAGGGTCGGGGCGACTATGACCATAGAGGGAGAGGTAGATGTTATGCAAGGCATCCAGGATATGGGTCTTGTCTTAAGAGGAAGTCCATCTTCTTCCCGGCCGGGAAAGAAGCGAAGACTCTGTTCGCGAGGATATCGGGACGGGGCCGAGGTCATCGGGATCGAGCACAGATGGATTTGTGGTAGAGCGGATGATGTGTTATTTCTGCAGGTAACCTTGACACTTTCGACCCAGGTTGTCCGCGGAGCGGAATCCCAAGGTTATGGGACATGATCCCAGCCGGTGAGGCGAGTTAGGGTTGCCCGGTTAGGATGGCGAGATGGTGTCTTTACCATTGCGCGGCTGACCGAACACATGAGGAGGGATTGCCGAGGGGCGAGGGGATCCGGAGTTTGGGAGCGGTGTAGTCCAGTCGGTGAGAGACGAGAGGCAGATCGATTTGTTTCTCGTACAGTATGGGTGAGAGGACCGATCACCTAGTACTTCCAGGCGGTCCCGCGTGAGCCAGATCCAGGCGCGGAGTTGGGGTCTAGGGCCCGAGTTGGAAGCCAGGAGTTAGTCGGGGATAAACGAGATGGCGTGTTACCATTCTTGCTTGACTGGACATATGAGGCGGGTGTCTTTGAGGGTGAGGTCTCGTAATGGGAGCGGGCATGCGGTCTTGGATATACGAGGGATGCGTTTCTCTCGCATGACTAGGTAACTGTTTGAATTGGATGATATCATGTTCATTCATTATTATCTTGTGTGATGGAGTTTGGGAGGTTGAAGGCTTGCTAGAGAGATGATGAAATTCTTCCTAGGATATAAGGTGGGTTAATTGACGTGTCGAGATCGTGGTCGGGGGATCACCGGTGATTACGCTCATAGTGGACCTTGGAATTAGTAGACATATTGGGTGTTTATGTCATTCTTGACATGGATGAGTTGGCGACCATGCTATGGGTTGTCGATGTTGGGACAGTGGATTGTCATACGAGCACGGTCTTGGAGTTGGAGTGAGTTACATATGCGTGATTTGGATGCGTATGTGCGTGGAATTTAGACCGAAATTCTTTTTAGAGAGGGAGAATGTCTTGAGACCCAAAATTCAATTTTGAAAAATAACAAAATCGTAATTTCGGTAAAAATGGCATTTTTCTAAATCTGGATGTGAAACGAATTCACTTGGATTATGTCGTCTCGCGAAATCTAGCTAACTCTGTCGAATTTAGTCGAATTAAAGACATTCGAATTTTGCATTTTTAGAATAAGTATTGAGTGCTGAAAAAGCGAATGTGGTGTGAGTCGGCGCATAACATGTACTTATACTTGACCGTGTTATATGGGTAGAGATGATGGAAATTGTGGTTCGAGATTGTGACGCCCCGAAAACCGGGATACATTGACTAATCAACCGCGGAATACTCGTGAATGTCGGGTGACGAGCATTCACAAAAATTCGAGTCTCCTTTATGCGGGGAGCTCTACCCCGAATACAAACTTTGCATAAACCCTATCCCAAACAGTCAATATAATCACAACATGGGTAAAGCGGCCACTTGGGCCCATAAGCGATACCACGTAAAACATGCAATATGAATCGACTATATTCAATAATAGTTAAGAGTTCAAATGTTTTACTCTTATACAACACATATATTAAAATTAGAGAATTCTAATACATGTATAAAATCATCAAAGCCATAACCCATCTTTCTTCACAAACTCGGTCTCTAGGACAAGCCGTCTCCTCGCACGCTCTCTGTACCTGTAAAATAGTATCCCTCGATAGGATGAGCTAATGCTCGATGGTGAAGTACCACCCAAAGTGGGCTACTCCCTTTAAGTGCGGTGCGTCTTTCGAAATAAGCAGCGCGTTCGAGCAGAGTGCATGATCCTACTTGAATGTCTAACTCATCATCTCGTGCAGGAGTCCTCATGAGCTCCCTCGCTCGCCTAAGCCTCGTGTAGAATTTTTTTATGTTTATTTGTTTGTGGACAACCCTCCGGTAGTATATATCCAATTGGGTAGTAAACCCGATTGATATTATTTGTGGACTACCCTCGGAGTGTATATCGATTGGTAAAGTCGATGATTGATGTTTTTAGTATGGACTACCCTCAGATAATTATCATTTTAGACAGCCCTCAGAGACCATTTTCTCTGGAGCTGCCTCATGCGCTCCACTCCTATCGTCCAGGGTGTTCGATGCGTATGGAATAAATGAATATGGTGAATGTTCTATATCAATATAAATATCAACATGCATATGTTCACGTGGAATTCAATTCACACAATCATGTCATGTAAATTCGCATTTCATTACATCAAGAGTGTAGCTCCGTGGGCTAATGATTAAACCGCAGCGGTCGGCCGTGAATCCCGCCCGGCTAAGCTTACATTTTCACACAAAAATATATTTTTCGGTGTCAGCATTCACATGAAGCAGTGAAACCCCAGGAGTTCAACTGTTCGTCGCTCATCAAATCGTCGGGTCACTTTGTGATCTAGCGTTTCATGTCATTCGACCTCATCAAACGATACATGATTTAATACATATTACCAAAAATTTAACCTTGAATCAGTAGTGGCGGTCTCGGCACTCCATTTTGAGTTTCAAAATTTATAACGGTCGGTCCCGATTTGGGCCGTCAGCAGCACCCCTCGGCCCTCGTTAAATCCAAACATCGACAAAGTACTTAAGAAGGAATAAAACAGTAGGGAGAAACCCACACCTCTCGGAGTTTGTCAAAACTCCTCGAATCCTGTGTCCACGGCGCTCAGCGTGAAAGCGAGCTTTCCTTCTTACACGGCGCCACAGCCATTGGATTCTTAGAAGCTTCAGAGAAGTCGAGACTCTCTCTACAAAAACGCCATGTTTGAACTTCTTGTAAAGTCTTACTCTTCGTTCACGTTTTTGCTTTTGGTTTAATGAAGGAGATAGTTCTTGTCGTAATTTTGTCGTTTTGGCTCATTTAAAACAAATTCGAAATAGCCAGTTATGTCCTTAACTTCCCGATTTTGACATTCGGCACTATCTTGGCGCGTCCGCATTTTGTCGTTTACTCTACTCCCGCACCACTTATGGCACATGAGTGACTTGTTATATGTGACTTCGTCCACATCGAAGTCGTTACCCTCTGCACTGAAGGCAGCGATGCCTCGAAAAAGCGTGTAAGTGCATTGTCTGGTCGACAAATTTTACGTGCTAGCTAGATTTCGGCGGGAGCGATTCAGCGGTGAAATCCGTTTCATCATCAGAGATCTAGAGAATAGAATTGGGATTTTTAATCGAAATTACGATTTTGTAACGATGCGATTTCTGCTTTTTAAGAGTGAATTTTAAAGTGTTGAGAGATATTAGCAAATGTCGAAAAATCTAAGAGGAAGGGTTATGATTGAGTATTGTCATGAATAGTTAAGCTGATAATATGACAAGTTTGAATAATTGTCATGCTTCTTTCTTCAAAAGCGAGGCGTGCGGGAAGGAAGGAGAAAAAACATTCTGAAGCTTAAGGTTTTTAGTGAGAGAGAGTGTGACTTCTCTCTAAGATCCCAGGCTATCGGACCATTGGATTTCGTTGGGACAAGAAGGAAAGTCGTTTTGACAGGGCAACGCGTGAGCTTGCCGATTTGAGGGTTTCGACAACTTCCGTCCTAGCGGTAGTATTCTTTGTTTTTAAGTGTTTGTTGATGATTCGGGTTGAGGGCCTTGAGCGGTGCCATTTGATGATCCAGTCTGCTAGCTTAAAAATGTGAGAAATTTTAAGGCCCTACGTGCGTGTGGTAGTGTAGGGGTTGTTTGGGCTGCTTGTGTTGTGATTTATGCATTAAATCATGTGTTGTCATGAGGCCGGAAATAACGGGTTCACAAAAGTGGAACCCGTATTGGGTATTGGCCGGGTGAGCCTTGTTTCACTTTTCACGTGAGAATAGTGTTCACAAAATAATTGAAAGAAAATGTGTTTGAGGTGAAGCTCAATTATGAATTGCTCGTGTTTGTGAATAGCCCATGTGGCTCAGTGTCTGGGGTAATTGATGGTGAATGTGCATAACATGTTTTATATATTAGCATGTGTTGTATATATTGTAACGCCCCGTCCCGAGAGAGTATATAGTACATGAAACTGTAGGAGCGTATAAGAGCACCAAGTGAAATTGTAATATTTTAGGGAGTTGTTTTTAAGGATGAAAATATGAAGCAATAAATTTATGGAACACAGGGTAATGGTACTAGAACAAGGATAAAGTGTAATTACCATAAGGATATAGAAAATCATAAAATGAGTAGAGATGGGCATAATAGAAATAACTAAGTGTGGTGCAATTGTTGAAAGATTAAGGCTTAATTGCAATATGGAGAATTATGGGATTATTAAAGGAGGTTGGAGATGACAAAGCCTCGTTTTATCTCCGCGAAAGCTAGGGTTCACGTTTGGTGAGGAGAAGAGAGAAAATAAAAGGAAGAAGAGGAAGAAGAAGGAGAAGGAGAAGAAGATAAAAAATCAGGTATGTTTTTGCCTTGGAATCACGAGTCTTTTGATGTCTTGGGTTTTGGTATGGATTTCCATGGAGAATAGTTGGTCATTTGTCTTGGGTTTTGGAAAGGTCGCTGAACCCTAGATTTTTGTTAGTGTAATGTGGGTAAAACCCGATTATTAAGAAATCAGCCCTTGGAATCATCATAATTATATGATGTTTAGAAGAATTGATGGACCTTTGGGTGAATTCATAGGATTTTTACCTAGGGTTTTGTGGTATGAGTTCTAAACCACCAATACAAGTGTTATGAAGTTGTTTTAGATGAATTCCATGTTGGTTCTTGAGGAGTGTAGCTAAGATGGGAAGTTGTATGAAGAGAATTGGTACAAAAGTGGCAAAAGAAGCTCTGTTCACAGGCAGACTGGGTATGGGAGAGATCTGAATCTGGTATGCAAGTGCCGGTGACCCACCGAACGACTGTGCCGTGCGGGGTTGGACTGTGCCGTCTGATTGACGGTCTGACACAGTATCGGGTCTGGGTCCAGTGTGCCGTCTGAGGTGTGCCCAAAATGCCCAGTTGTGTATTTTGTATAATTAAGCTTAAATTCACCGCGGTGATCGCATAGGAACCTTATTAAATGATTAAGAGAGGTTCGAATAAGTTGGAACTCTCGATGAAAATGTAATGTATCTCAACGCCTCGTGAATCGTATTCGTTAGAGTGTGGCCCAAGTCTAGGGAGAAATACGTTAAGTTATGCGATTACGTGGGCGATTAATATGTTAAATTAGTGATAGTCGAGGTGTGTAGGCTAAAGCGAGAGGCGGGAAATTATTGGAATCGTGCTCAGTTTACAATGACGAGGAAAAGGTGAGTGTTCTAAACCTATTTTCTCAAATACTAGTGTATTATTATTATAAACTATTTTACAACGGTATTTCTTGGTTTGAGTTGTAAAACCATAATTGAAAAGCAATGAATGGTTTTGAATTATCGAACCATCTTTAAAAGCAATGGTTTTAAAATTGAAAAAACTATAATTCAAAAGAGCAAATAAACAAACTTAATGGTTTGAATTATTAAACCATGTTTAGTAAGCAAACGAGAAAATGGTTTGAATTGTAAACCATTTTGAAGCAGCAATAAATAGTTTTTCAGTATGCCATTTTAAGCAGCAACGAAACGAAACAATAAAAGCGAAGAATATTTGTGAAAACAGGCCTTACGCGCTAGCTAGATTTTTGGTGGCATGTACTGGAGTAGAGCGTTAACTAAATTATGGTGATGGCGACCCAGGTCAATTCCACCATATTTACCGGAAAAGGTGGAGTGGTATTGCCGGGGCCCTTCCTTTGGGTGATGCGGACCAGGATGCCTTCCCTTACAGTCGGCGATGCCCGGGCTCCAGGTGTTCACTAGAGATACCCGACTAAGCCCGAGGGAAAGGCCTCTAGTGGTTGATGATTTATAATCATCTTTTATATATTTTAAAAGATCCTCTTAATTCTTCAGCTTTGCATAACCCAAACTTATAGAGATTTATAACGGTTGAAAGCGAAGTACTGCTCCAGTTCCATATTTCCGTCAGGTTGGAGGCCAGGAAACAATTGATTTTAAAAGCAAGACGATTCGACCCCCCAGACTCCGGTTTTGTTTCCAGCAAAACGGTTTGAGCCCAGACTCACGGAGTGTTTATAAAGTTTAGGCTTTTAAGTAAAGAGGATTTGTGAGTTTGAGGAACTTTGTAGAATGTTTGAGGTTTAAAGGGTTTAAAGAAGAAACTTTTAAAACAAGATAAATAAACAAGAGAAGTTTTGATTTTACATGAAAACTTTGAAATGATGATAAGCAAGTTTATAAGGCTTTTAAAGAAAAGCAATATAAAGCAAGCGAGTAAAGGGAATTTGAAGGTTTTGAGCTTTAAGGTAAATGACAAGAAACGGAAAGGCTTATTATAAAGAAGGGTTCTGAGTTTGGGGATATTTTAGAAAACCCAAAACGTTTTTATCTTGTACCTCTTGTGGAAGCTGTTTGCAGCTCATTATTTCTTCAAGAGCTGTTTTCCAAGTCAGGATCACACGAGAGCCAGTGAACATAATGGGTTTCATCCGACATGATTATAAGTCTTGTGAAAATAATAATGTTTGAATATGCTAGTTTGTATAATCGGGACATATGTATACCTTGGGTAGTTTTATATTGAGAATGTATTAGTATCTTTTGGTTGTCTGCTATTTGGATAAAGTGCTAAGTGTGTATCTGAGTTTGGAATTGTCTTGTCTGCTTGGCCCGAATCATGCTGTAAAGGTTTCTCACCAGCTGTAAGATTTTACAAAATCATAAGTTTAGAAAAATAAAGAAAATTTTTATCTGAGGGTTTAAGCAAGCAATACAGGCTTAGCTTCATAGGGATTTCACGATGGATTGAAGTGCTTGGTTGGGGATTTACGTGGAGTGGCCGACACACCGTGGCGGTAGAGGGGGTAGAGGGTGTGTCATATATTGTGTTGAAATGGCATCATGCATTTCATATGCACCAGAATTAACTTGTTGGTGGCGTGTGTTGTGACTACTTCAGTGAGTGAAAAATGAACATGATTGCGAAAATTTGTGGTGTTTAAAAAAATGGTGTTGGGGAGATGGTCTACCTGATCTATTTTTTTGTTCGGAGGGAACCCGTGTATTGTTTGGAAGATTCTCCAAGCACATTCACCTCGAGAGGGTAGTCCCATATTTTCGAGCATTGAGTGAAATTTCATGTTTTCAGGCAACAGGTTTTGTTTTGAAATGATATTTTTCATACATCTGGCTTGAGCGGGTATGAAGTCGATCGGGATCGGGACATGGTTGATCATTTGAATAATTAGTAGGATCGAATTTGTAAATATTGGGTTTTACTTTGGATCATTGCGCACGTGGAGTGGGGGTAACCCATTGGGGTGATTCAACTTCTCTTGGAAGTTCCGTTTATGTCCAGGGGAATATATTATTTCAGGTATAGGGGCGTCTGGGAGTAAATCATCATGAGGCGATTACTGAAAGTGGGTTGCAGTGGCTTCGATGGTTTTATGATGTATGACATGTATTAGAATTCATAAATTTTAATATATGTTTGAAGTAAGAGTGAATTATTAACCCTTGAGCTATGGTATATAGTTGGGTATATTGTGATGAGTGTTGGTTTTATGGGCTAGGAGGCTGAAAGTTTTACTCGGTGTCTCAAAAGCTAATGCGAGGGCGATGCAGTTTTTCGCGGATTGGCGAGTTAGCAGACCCGGTTTTGGGGGCGTCACAATTTCCCGCTTAGGTATATCTTGCCTTTGAAACTTTGAATGCTCAATATAAAGTTGGTACTATACCTTCATATTAATATTTTGATAATTGTGAATGTATCTATGTCAGCACATTGACTAATTCACGGGCCATGAAGTAAGCCTTCAAATTATAAAAATTATTTTGAGAATCAAATTTATATATATATTTATAGAATAAAAAATGCGTTCAAAGTTTAAAAAAAAGGGATAGTCGGGAAGGGAGGGATCTCGAGTCGCATTGGGGAAAGTTTACTACATTGTAATAAATTGATTAGTTGTAAAAAAAAATTGTTTAAAATTTTAAAATGCAGTCAAGTTACTATTTAATTATTTAGATTTGAGTTTTGGATTAAAATACTATTTTTCAAAAAAAAAATACAAAAAAAAGTTTATATTTTAAACTATTGCCTAATCTAATGCGTTTGAGCCACGTAAACGACAACTAGGATAATGCTTCTGTCCTCAATAGGGGCTTCATTATTTTTTTTTAAAGCATCGTAGTCTGACATTTCCTTCATCATTTTTAAAAAAATTAAAGTAGTTGTCCTGGCTTTCAATGGCATTATTGGTTATTAAATCTGCATGCATGCTACTGCATTCTCTTATCTTCTTGCTGCTCCTTTCTTGGCCAGATTGGGATTGGGAAATCAATGTCCCATATTTTCTCTTATAATTGCTCTATTCAACTCACCTCAACGAAGCCATTATCTACGTTTCGGCTGTTGCATTTGAAAATTTCTTGCGTGCTTTTGTTGGTGTGTTTTGTTAATAATCTGGTGATAAATCTTTGGGTTTAGTTCCCATTTTAATCTGTGGTGATAATCTTTTGTTGATATGATGTATTTTGTTGATAATGTGGTGATTAAATGCGTATTTTCTTGATAAACAAACATATGGAATCTAAGAAAGCGCTATACACTTTGTAGTACATTTTTTTAGAAGCTATTTGTGACCCGGAGTTGGATGTATCGATCACTTACCATAAATGAGAGACTATCCTGAGCTCCATAAGCATAGAGGTTAAATTACACCATACCCAAGAAAATATATGGAGTTTATTGAATTAAAGCGGGCATCTTTGATCGACGGTCCTCATTTAATTATTATACACTTTGAATGAGGCGTTTTTCAGTCCACCTATTAGAGAGTACAGTTTTGGAAATGTCATAGTTTGTTTTTTTAATTTTTGGGTTGTCCTGTTTAGAATTTTATCCTTTATGTATATTGATAAAGTTTTATGTGAGTAGAAAATGAGCATCGATTAAAGGTTTATATAGTCACGTTCTTGATTTTGTGCTGAGTATTGATTGTTACGGTTTTTATCGCGATTTCATATTTCAAGCGTTGAAAGTTTTGTTGTTCAATGGCTTTGATTCGATTCGATTCCATCCTATTTCAGTAGTGAATTTTGACTTGTTTTTACTTCTTTTAGTATTATGATGTTGATGTGAAATTTGATAGTAATGTGTTAAGATTATCAAGTGATGGCTTATTTATCATTTGGGGTTTCCATATTTTGATCAGCGATTGTTAGGTTGTTCAATGATGCGGCTTGATTCTTGTTTCGAGTGAATTTTAAGGTGTTTTTCTCCATTGAATATTTGATTATTATCGGTTCTTGGTAGATGATTTGATATATTAGAATTAGTTTCGAGTTTTGGGATACGTATGAATTTAAATACCTTGAAAACAATATTCTTGAATTGGAATTCCACAATGGATGAGCCAACAAGTGAGTTTTGGATTAAAATAATATTTTAAAAATTACATAATCTGTATGTTTGGAAACTATTGCCGCACGGTAGATTTATCTGAATATCGGCTTTACAAATTTTAAAGATAAAGCCCAGTTGATTCTGGATGGCGACTGATTAATCATTAATCAAAATTGTTTGTTATAAGGGTATTTATTTTCTTAATCATAGATTAAAAAGGGACATTTTATTATGTATTTTATTTTTGGCTTTTTTCTTCAATCTTATATTTTAATAATTAAAATTTTATTGGGGAATAGAAAAAGTTAAAACCTTAGTTATATTTTAATCACAAAATATTTTAAAAATCAAATAAAATATTTCAAAATATTTTACTTCATCAATCTATTATTTTAAAATTATTGTTTCCCATATATTACACCATATTTTAGTTAAATAAAATAATAAATATAATAATTATTTTTTTATAAGAATGATAATAATAAATTATGTATCATAATAATTTTATAATTTTAATTTTTGTAAATATGTTTATATATTATAGATATATTATACAAATATATTTTATTTTATCCTTAATAAATTTATATTGTCATTACACAAACAATTACTTGACTTAAATTAAATTATTTTTCTTAATGTATTTAGGATATTGATTTTAAACATCTAAAAATCAAACAACTTAATACTTAATAGAAATATAATATTAAAAAAAAAACAATTTAATGCTTAATATTGGTAGAAAATTCAACATTCATCATATCATGGAGAACCTTTATGGTCAAAGACCTTAAGTCCCTTGATATAAATCACAGCATCCATATTCATCTAATCAACTTGACATATTTTGATTCAAATGAGGATTTTTGATGGTATAGCAAAAAAGACATATATGTATTCTCAATATTATTAAATATGAACATTGATATTAATATTCTAAAAATCGTTTATGATATGTACGATTTTTCGAGTGCAAGAATTGATTAATATCTGAGCATTGGAATTTTTATCATAGACTGCTTTAAGTCTTGATAGGACCAGTACCAACTACTCGTAAGCTTAGAGTTACTCGGCACCGCCTCGTCACGTCTCATTATCGGAATTTCATTCGTTCATATTTTAAATCTAAAATATAAGAATAATACTGTACAAAATACGGTAGTAAGAGTTCGATCATGACCTCTTACCATAATTATATCTTCAAACTATATTGGCAATAGTCCAGAATTTAATTACAATTCTTTTAGCAAAAATACTTCTTACAAAAAGTTTTTATCGAGGCCAGTGTTTGCCTTAACTACAATCACGGCCTCGTCCCCAGCGTCGTTAATGCGATGTTATTGTACACGAAAGGGTCGCGGCAAGTGGCTTGATATAAGTAGAGTAAACCACATGGGCATTCAGCTTAGTGCGCATCTGATGGTCATGTTACAAAAAAAAAAAAAAAAAAAAACACATTCAAATAAAGATTAGCCACCTACGACCTATAATGAAATTCACCATGTTATGAATGAGATCTGACTCACCATGTCTCATGTATGGGGGCCTCACGACTCCATCAAACCCAGTCCCCAGCGAGCTCCCTCCGCACCCACTGGCGACTGATCCATGTGTGATAAATCATCATTCCGGATGACATCCAGTGATTATTTTCAAAAAAAAAAAATTCAATTGTTTGTAAACCAAAAGTTGTTTGTATGATACATTATAATGATCAAGTTATATACGCAAAATCCATTTTATGTTCAAAATCATGCACCTTTATGTGGCGCGGTTTTTGTGTCTCCTGCATACATTTGCAAAACCATACACTTTCGGTCTTTCATAGTGGGGACTATATCTGACCACGATTGGTGGGCTTTTTTTTCACCACAGGGAGGATCTATCCCTTCTGGCGATGCGAACACATGGCCCTATATATAAAGCTTGAGAAAAAATCAATTTTTCGAAAAGATAAACGGTAATTTCAATTGAAAACCGGAAATTCTCTATATCTCGGATGACGAAACGGACTGCGTCGTTAAATTCGTCTCGCGAAATCTAGTGACCAAGGTAGTCAGTGCGAAGGGCGAGTCGAGAATCTTTTTGCAATTTACGGGTGATAAGTCGTCGATTACTTGAGGAGACGAGATTTTTACGAAAATATCGGAAGTCAGGAAGTGGCTTGATTTAAGTTCATTTACAATAAAGTGAACTAAAAAGAAATAAAAATTTTCGGGGAAGAAATGAACTCGAATGGGACAATAGAAATCGTTTATCAAATAATCATATGATAATAATAATAACTAATAATAATAATAATAATATTATAATAATAATAAAAGGAAAAAAATCGGTCAAATAGGGAGAAAATCCAGTGGAGAGAGAGGTGAGAGAATTTTTAATTTTTATTTTTCTCTACTTCACTTCTTTCTCGGATCTATGAAAGTGGATAGTAAGTTTTAAACGAGGTACGAAGAGCAAAGTTGATCTACGAATGAGAGCTCTATGATGAGACACGAAGTTGGAGTTTTTGACAAACTCACGTGAGGTAGGGGTTTTATCCTGCCCGAAGTTACACTTTAGTTAAATCATTTTTGTAATGTTTCGGTTGGTTTGAGGCCTTTATGACCGTTTGATGGTCTTAAAACTTGGGGCCAGTGTTAATCTTGGAGAATTTTGGAGCCCATTGGACCGATCAGTGTGTAAGAAATTTGTTGGGGTGTTATAAGCTTGATGTGTGCTGCCCAGGGTCGCAATTATATGGAATATAATTGTGTGTATGAACTCTTTGGAATGTGTTTGTGATTTGCTCAATTATATGGAATATAATTGTGTGTATAAATGGGTGGAGATAAGGTAATGATTTACTGATTATATGGAATATAATTGTGAGTATATAAGCCATTGGATATGAAATTGTGAATTACTCAAGTGAGAGCTAATTTGGGTGTTGTTTGATTATATTGTTAAATTGTGTGGTGTGAATTACCCAAATTTGAAATGTTGCATAATTAATATATTGGGTATATATATTGTAAAAATGAGTTTGGAAATGGCATAATACATTTTCATATGCCTTGGAGTAACCTAGAATTTGGAATTGTGAGTGCATGACATGAATTACTACGAGAAAACGAACATGGTTGCGAAAGGAATTTCACGGGATGATTTTACGGAGAGTGGGTTGGGAGATGGGCAATGGATCATTTTGAATAGGGACCATGTTGTTCGGAAGCTCGCAGTAAATTCACGAGGGTAGTCCCATATTTCACCGACACTTGGTGGTTTGTTAGAACAACAAGTTTTTGTTTTGAAATGATATTTTCTCATACCTTAAGCAGGCAGTGCGCCAGGGGTCGGTGGGGACTCGGACATGGGAGCAGACGCCCAGGCATTTCAGTGGATCACGTATTTACTTGAGTGTGTGTTCAAATTGGAACGTGCATATGCACTTAGGTGGAATGGCCGTACAGGGTGATTAAATTTCTTGGGAATGGCTGGCGCATGAGGAACATTTTTAATTACGGGGAGGCACTCATGAGCATCTACCTTACAGAGGCAGATTTGAAAGCCAGGGTTATTAACTGATGTTTTTGGATAATATGTATTAAATTATAGATTTTAATATGTATTTGTATTAAGAGTAATAAAGTAACTTCTTGAACTATTGGAATAATATAGTTGGTACATGTTTGATGAGTGATACGGGGGCCACAGTGGCCATTTTCCTCAAGTATCGTCTCGTGATATGAGGCATTATATAGATTTGCCTCCAGGGTGTGTGATGATCCTGAGACCGCCGTGTGGGCGTCACATATTTTCTTTACCATTTTGTCAAATCATGCGACTCACGTGGGCGTTGTCCCATGTAGAGCCCACCACAATCAACGCAAACACAATGTCAGTTTATCAAACCGCTACGCTAAAACCAGTTTGTCACGATGTCCCAGTGCAAATGCAATGCAATTGTACCATTACCAGAGTTATATGTCGTATTTACCTGGTAGCATGCTATGATGAATTATATGAACAATTTAATTCATGCATATAATAACTCCATCTTGGACAATTGCCAACACATGCTTATAATTTCCAAACATGATGTCGATATAATAGCACACATATATTCTGTATTCAATACAATAACACCTGGCGTGATATTAAAAAGCCGAGCAACAACACCTTGAAAATAGTCCCACAGTGAACCCTAAAATCAAGCCCAGATTACCGAGCCGCAGCGAGGTACATATCGGTCAAACACGGCTAGATGGCGTGACCAAGCGGTCGGATGGTCATGGGTCGAGATGGCGAGGTTAGAGAGGCGAGCCCTTGGGTGGAGGCTCCTGACCCTGCAATCATACGAGACCCCTTCCACGACCGGACGACCCTTGGGTGGAAGATAAATCAAGTCAAGAAAGAATTAAATGCAGGCGTGCGAAGCCGGGTTAGACCTTGTGAAGGTCTCCTAATCTGTAACCCTTGATTTCCCCCAAATTCCCTCTTTTGGACATTCGATGAAATCCCTTATTTTTAGTATGTACGCAAAGCCCTGGTCGTGTAAACGAACTTTAATTCTTGGTCCGACGGATTATGACTGACGGATCTCTGTAGATATGAGGAAGAAGTCTCATAATTCTTTCATTCTTCTCCCTCTCTCTTCCACTATCAACACTAGCGGAAAAATATCATTTCTTTTATTCCTCCCCAAGTCTGATCCCCTTAGGACTATTTATAGTCACAAAGTGCATGACTCCTGCTTGTGCCACATGTTCCTCGCTCCTTAATTATGTTTTGGTCAAGATTACCCTTGAAGCTTTGGCTGATTTCTTCAGGTTTAAATTCAAATTGTGTAGGTATGAACTTTATTTAATTTATTCTATTTATTTTATTGTGTATTATTTTTTCCGGGTTTTACACATTTATCATATTTTTATTGAAATTAAATAAAAATATTTTCAAATGATGCGGTAATAATATATTATTTGAAATTAATAACAAGATATATTTAATTAATTTTCTTTCTAAATATCCAAACAACCTACTTTTTCTCTCGGTATATGTTATTCTTAACCATTATGAGAAATTATGTAATTGAATTTCAATTTTTTTTTAAATAATTGAATTAAATAGTTGTTTTCATATGCTAAAAATGTGTTTAATAATATTTTTAGTCAAATTATTTAATAAAAATATTTCTTATAGAGTGCTAGCTTGTAAAAAAATCAATTATTTTTTGATACTACAATAAATATTTATATTTTTAAAAGCATTTTAAAATGCATGATGAAAAACTTTGAAAAATATAATGGCATATTAGAGCGAGACAAAGTTTTAAGCTTTTGAGATTAGTTTTGATTTCCTAACATTATTTAACTTAGATATCATATAAGTTTATTTCTCGGTTTTTGTGAAAATAGAAAATGATAATTTTTTATACAAGTGGAAGCAATTGATTTAAGCCTTTTTGAGGTTTACCTATCAATACCATTAGAGGTTGCTCGAGTAACATTGGCACGTGAATTAGTCAAATGTTAGCCATGGGATTAGATGAGACTAGTTTTATGGGTTGTTATCACGAGAAATTTGGAAAATGCTAAACCATTTAAATTTTAAAAGAATTTTATGATTAATTCAAATCCATATCTTTTGCATAACAAACATATATTTTGGTGTAATCAAAGCGATGTCGGGGACGGCTATCTTAAAGATTTGTAAAGTCGTTGTTCAGGACAACGGCCTTTGTTGATGTGTTCTATGTGTTTTTAAAAACAAACAAAATAGAGAATCAAATTAAAGTGTTGTCATGTTTTTCATGTTCTCCTTGTTTTTTGATAATATAAAATATTTTTCAAAAATTGTAACCAAACATACCGGTATTCGAGTTTTCCCTTATCTCCTTGTTTTTTTTCAAAAGAAAAAACAGTTTCAAAAACCATTATATATATAATGCCTAAATATTTTCCCCACTGATTTAATCAACCCTAGATCACCGAAATATATAAAGGGTTAAGCAGTATATCGGCTAACGGGTTTTTGTTTTTTTTGCCTTTACCCTGAACCAGCGTAGCCTAATCTCCAAGTATATATAATATTTCAATGTCCGTGGGACCATTTTATAAGGCCCTACAAAGTTATTCAATCAATTAATCAATTGTTATTGTATTTGTATCTCTAGTGTATGCCCACCCATATTAACTTGAGCATCCATGAATGTAGTTTAAATGATAAGGATAGATACCTCTCATATTATTTAACTTATTGGGAGCATTTTGTATAGGTCAATTATGTATGTTTTCACTATTTATTTGATATGTTATTACAATGGAAATATACTAAGAACTAAAACAGATGTTAAATATATTGGGAACAAGTATCCATTATGCCTTTAAGATAATAGGTTGATTGCAGCGAACAGTTGTGTGATATGATATGCACCGAGGACAACCATTGATAGCAAAATGTTTAAATTAGTCACCGATTGTAAGTATTCCATAAAAAAGTGAAATAAGTTCAAACATTTTCCAATATGGGATATGATGGTAATATCTTGAATTAACACGTTGGCATGGAGGAAATTGAATTGTATATTGAGTCATTCGAGTCAAGCCCGCAAGTGAATGTCTGTGGTGCCTACGGATTTGTTGGTTTGAAAATGATAATGTTCGCGGGTGACTATGGTTGGCTGGAGCTGGTAGCGATTAGCACCCGGATACTGCCGGGTGTAGAGTATGTGGAGATTATAAGGCTTATGAATGAAGAAGCTAATAATGAGTCGATGAATATGTTGATGATATATAGTGGTCGTTGGTCGAGCCACAGAGTGAATCCAATTTGTGGGTGCACACCACGTATTTATTGGTTTTAAAAAAAATGATAATGTTCATAGGAATTTGACTATGGTTGTGGGCTAGTAGCGGTCTAGTACACCATATCTTGACGGTGTTATATGGAGATTATGAAGGCGTGAATGAAGAAGCTAATGATGAATTTGATAGAAGATGTTGGCTTGATGAATCTAATGGAATTTAGATGTTATAGTTGATGAACATCTATCATCGCTACATCACTTTTCGACCAGTTTTGGATACTTGAGCAAGCGATATATGTCTCTATGCATGCGGCATCTTGTGAAGTAGCCAATAACCTAGATGCTGAGTGATGAATACACAATTGAGTGATAATTATGACGGAATCTAACACATTTAAATCACAATGTACTCACATTTGGCATAAGAACAGGTACTTCTAATCTCTTCTGTGTTTTTAGATTTGTGCGGGTCTTTCGGGTTTAAAGCGTAAGTGCACGGGATGTAAGCTCGGGAAGCGATATGAAGCAGTAATGTGGGTGAAATTGACGAAGTTTCGGGAACGTGAAGCAAAAGGAAAACACAGAGGGACAAGTCTAGGTAGAACTTCAAGTCTGCAGATAAATTTCTTGGAAATTTAGCGCAGTGGACAAGTCCCTAGGTGGGAACTTGAGTCTGGGTAGAACACAACTGGAAAAATTAGCGATGTGAGAATCTAGGTAGAGCTTAAAATTAGGTAGAACTTCTGGAACTGATTGTCGAGGAATTCAATCGGACGTGAGGCACTTTCGTGACGAACGAAATGGGAGGAAAATCACTTTGGAGAGGCTATAAAGAAGGACACAAGTATTAGAGAGGATCCCTTTTGAGTCTTTTAGTTTACTCTTGAGTTTTGAGTTCTTCACTTAAGGGTTGGGAGTTTTCTCCATTTTTGGTGGTACTTTGTAGATCAGTTCGATTTCCATTCTTTTAGAAGTTTGGTCAAGAGTTTATGTCTTTTCCCGGTCGATATTTATTACGCTTTAAATCTTAGCGTTTCATATTTTTCTATTCTCGATTTTACAAGTCAATTATGATTTCCATGGGAATGCTTGTTTTTATGTTTAATCGTTCTTCATCTTTAATTGTTCCTTCTGGGTTGGAGTTGAAACTCTGCTGCTTCCGGGATCATACGGAAGCTCCACGATCAAAGGTAAAATCCCTCAATTCCCTCTCTTGATTTTTCAATGGATTGTGTAATATTGATCACTTGTGTAGAAAGGTTTTAAATCCTTAGTTGGACAAATTCTTGACAACGTGTTAACGAGATATTTCCGGTACACGTTGTGCTTGATCATAATGCCAACTAAGGGTTCATTTTAATTGAGAACAAGTGTTTAGTATTACTTGATCATCTCTATTTTCCAAAAGCATTTAAAGATAAATCCTCCATTGAAGACCATTTATCAATGGTTCCTAGATGAGTTTATAAAATAAGAGGTGGGACTTACCTGATCAGAAGTGAGTGGAACCCTAAAAATCCCAGCAGGTAATCTTTCTATTTAAAACATTCAAACAATCAACCGACCAGTCAAACAACCTGACACTACGGTTTTCTTTAAATCATACTTTAGTGGAGAATAGCTCATGATCAAGCCGAATCGGACCACTCCTGTGGAAATGACACGTGGATTCCACAATTACAATGCTAGGCGACTATGAATTCCTACGGCAGGAATAGAATTAGGCATACTAATCGGGCTGAAGCATTTTTGGCGCCGTTCTTAGGGAGTGGCGACTAACGAGTTGATCCCGAAGGAAATTTAGAGGTAATTTACAGTGCATTGCAAATCAGATCAAATAATGACGAGGTGTGTACCCAATGATGACGGAGTAGCGGCGTTTGTGCGATTAAATGAACTTGAAGAGCTGCGGAGAGGAATCGTGTAAGCTCCGGAATTTACAGGAGAGAGCGCTCAAGTTATTCCATGACAAGTCTATTACCGGGGAAAACTTTCGAACCCCGATCGAATCTTTGTATAGTTCGGTGCATCTATTCCACGAAGCTCCGCTCTCGTTGGGTAGCCTTTCATGCGTCAAGGTGGTTTATCCATGCGGAGCGAAGTGAAATTGAAAATCGACAATGGGAACTCTTTCAAGGTGAATGGCCAACGCCTCGAGCCATTCCTTGAACATTTCTCCCCTCCCACGGCGCCTTTGTGGATTTGGTAGACCGGCTCTACCAAACTCTCCTTCAAGTAACCTCAGTCTCAAATTGTTGTAAATAGTTTGCTTTTATTTTGTTCTTGCTTTCTATTTTTATTGTTTTACTTCAATTCACGTTATTTCATTTTGCTTTGATAACATAGAAAATAAATGCGTGAAATTTGTTGTTTGTGATCCCTCGAATTACATTTGTGGGGGTACCTTAGTTCAATGCATTGGGGACAATGCTTGTTTCTGTTGTGGGGGTAGATGTACACGAGTTGAATGTAACTATGCGCTCGTTATATGTTCAGTGGGTCAAATTTTTCAAAATTTGCGTCTTTGGAGTATTATGTTTTACATGCACTGTACATACCCGTTTGATCTCATATACTCTCCACATCATCTTATCGCATGTGCATCTTAACAAGACTTATATTCTTACGTGAAGCGATACTTCCCTTACATTCTACCTACTTTACTTCTCCACCCAAACCACGGACTTATGGCCAAAAATTTCCCGATCTTACTTTGTGATTGTTTCAATTGTGCTTCATTTAGTGATCATGTTAATTTCATGCATCATAGTCTTTCACCGGAACACCTTGCATAAGTGGAAGGTGATTAGAGGCCATCATTTATGTGCATACCGTGGATTTGTAGTGTCTCAACCCTTGCACCCATTTTGAGCTTTCAATTGTCAAGTTTATTCGAACCTTAGGAATCCGGATTCATGGAACAGCAGTGATTCTCATGGAGTTGAAGATATCACAAGAATGAATTACAGTGCTAAGTCTACAAATGCAGTCAGTTATGGAATTTGAACAAGAGAAAATAAACATGCAGAAAAACCTGGATGAAAGGCAGTTGAACAGGTCAAGATGTATAGCGGCACCACCATCCCAAAAGTGAAAAAAAAAAAAAAATATATATATATATATATATATATATATATATATGCTATATATATATATATATATATATATATATATATATATATATATATATATATATACTATATATATATATATATATATATATATATATTCAAAAAAGAAAGAAAGAAAAAATCGGTTAAGGTAAGTCCTCTGGTAGAACTTAACAAAAAGTGGGCGTGGCTAAGTCTAGGTAGAGCTTAAAGTCCTAGGTAGGATCGGCGAGGTAGGAAGAAGGGTTTTTAGCAAAAAATCTTGGCACCTCTTCATATTCTTTTGCTTTTGACACCCAACAAGAGAAGAGGCCTAGCGTGTGTTCCTCTGGGAGTCCACACTCCCAGCTCGGTCGCTCTGCCGGGGGTTTCGGGTTCGAATTCAGTTGGTACCACGGTCGGTGTTCGCACGTGGTAAGCTACAACTCCATTAGCATTGTTGATCTCTTTCGTATATATGGACTTTGTGGTTGGATTTTAGCGCTATTGTGCTGTGATTGTTGGATGGGAGGCTATACTCTCCATATGGGCGAGGAGACTACTATTAGATGTACATGAGGGCCAGCCCGGTGTTGGTGTGAGAGAATGCGGGATATGATGATTTATTTCTGGGCCATCACAGGCGGGTTATTGCTATCATTGCCATCTCCATTGTACGTTCAGGCTCTGAGGGAAAGGGGAAGGTATCGAGGTCCTCTATGGAACGGCGGTGAAGAAGAAAGCCGTGCCACCCGGCCCGATGAAAAGAAAGGAAAGCGGTATATCCTCTTGGTGAGGATTTATCACGAGTGTCGATGAAGAAATAGAGGCTATGTTCTGCGAAGGTCGAGGTGAGCACGAGAAATGGGTTCGAGTTAATGGCGAATAGGGTTCCGATGCGAGAGGGTGTCGATTTGGAAACATTATATTCGCATCCATCGGGGGTAATTATCGAGGCAAAATATATACGCCGTGCACTGCGGGGATCGCGGATATTTACCTTGATGGATTCGGAGTTCTACTCAATTTGAAGGAAAATCAAGCGGGTTGACTCGGTATTGGAAACGGTGATGGGAAAGGCGACCGTGTCACTCACAGCTTTCGATAGCACATGCCTTGCACTATATTAAGCCACGGCGTGTCGGACGACCATATCCGCTCGGGGCCATTCACGGTTCGATCTTTCGGCTATTCACGAGGCTATGTGCACCCGTCCACATGCCCTGTGAATGGATTTATGAGACAAATTTGTTCCTGGAAAGTTAAAGCCGAATGCATGCGATGGAACAAGATCATCCACAATCGTGTTTGGCCGAATGGTTGTGAAATGTAACACCCCAAAAATACCCTAAAATTTTTATAATAAAAATTATTATATATTAGGGTATAATTAGTATTTTAAAATTTTTTTATATTGATTAGATGATTGTTGAATCGAGAAATAGACAGTGAAAAGAGAAAATATAGAAATTGTAAAATAGGAATTTGGTGATTATAAATAAGTTTATATGTAGTGATATTAGGAGAAATAAATGAGTAAAAGGGGAAAAAAATCAAGGAAATGACATGTGGCATGTAGGAAAGAGGGAGAAACTTCCTCCTTTCTTTTAAAAATACGATTAGGTAATCCATAAGAAGAAAAATGGAGAAAAGGGAAAGTTAGAGAGAGGCTCTCCACCTTACTCTCTGGGTGCCTCGACGATCGAGACCATAGGTCTCGTGACACGAAGGGAAGTCCTTCCTAGTGACAAGGCTACAAGTAGAGACGGAACCGGGGACTTTAAAATGACTCTATGAGGTAGAGTCTTCTCATGCGGTCTTCTTCTCTACTAAGGATTGTTGGGTAGTTATACGGCATAGGGAAAGTTTGGTTGCATTTTAAACCATGGGAAGCTCTTACATTGTGGTAGTGCGCAGCTAGCCGAACCTTAGAGCTGATTTTTGGGTACGAAGTGAAGGGGATTTGGTAGTGTGTCCTTCTAGTAAATTGTATCCACATCAATTAACTTGATGTTAGGCTTTTGAATTTCTCAATTCGGACCCCTGTAGACCAAGTTATGGTCTTTTGCTACGACGATCAAATGGGTGCAACTCGACCATAGGGTCGTCAAACAGAAATTCGTCGGTGAACAGTGGTCGTCCAACAGTGGTCGTCCAACAGGGGTCGTCAAACAGAAATTGATCAGGTGAACAGTGGTGATCGGCGAAATTCGTCAAACAGAAATTCGTCGGTGAGCGATGGTCTCACGACGAAGTCGTGAAACGAGTCGTCGGTGAGCGAGTGGTGCGTCCAGCGAAGTGCGTCAAACAAGAAGTCGTCGATGAGCGATTAATTACGTCCAGCGGTGGTCGATCCGTCAAACAAAAATTCGTCGATGAACGGTAATTAGTCCGGCGGTGGTGCGTTAGCGAGAGTCGATCAAACAAGGAATTAGTGGTGAGCATTGATCGCCCGGCGTTGGCGGCTCGTCAAGGCCGGGCTGCGTGGTTTCCTCCAACCGGAAGGTCATATCTCCTTCGTTTGAACTCCGATTTGGGTGTTCTTGGACTCTATGGAAAGCCCATTGAGTCAAGAATACATTCATATGCCTGAGGAGGATATTAGATGTCAGACCGAGGTGTTTTAATGAGCTCGTCACTTCAGTGCAGCTCGTCCCGATTCAGTCGGCTAAGTCGGGGTTTCTTCTGCGTGACCTCCGACGAAGGTCATATCTCCTTCGTTTGAACTCCGATTTGGGTGTTCATGGACTCTATGGAAAGCCCATTTAGTCAGAATACATTAATATTCCTGAGGGTATAGAAGATGTTTGACTGAGGGTGGTAAGATGAGCTCGTCAGTTCGGGTCTGCTCGTCGGTTGAGTTTATTTGTGTATGACCTCCAACCGGAAGGTCATAACTCCTTCGTCAGAACTCAGGTCGGGTGTTCTTTGACTCTATAAATCCCATTGAGTCAGAATCCATCTATATATATCTTGTTTAAATTGGAACTCCTCAATAACCTCAGAAAATCAATCCTAAACAAAACTACTAGTACGCATAGATAATATTATTCTTTAATGGTTTTGGAATAGGGATGAAGGAGGAAAAGACAGCTGTGATTGAGATTCCAAGGGTTGGAATCGAAGTGCGAATTTTTGGGTTTGTTCTTAAATCCTATTCTCATTTCAGAAGTTTGAAATGTTTATTCTCTGGAGCTCTGACCATCGTTTCAAGTTTTTGCATGTTTGTTAGCGTATTGAATTGATTTAATTGATTTGAGAAAAGTGATTGTGAAATGTTTGCATATAAAAATTGCATGATTATTGAAAATAAATTGTTTATACAAGCGTAAATATTATACTATATTTTGCTATAAAGGATTTGAACGCCCTTAATAGAATGTTAACCGTTTATTTTTCGAGATAGATTGGTATACAGTAAGATTGAATAAACGTCTTTGCGAACTGATGTGTCTCAGATCTGCTGACCCGAGGCGGGGCAAGTATGATGGTGTTCACTATTTGATTGTTTATAACGGTCAATGGCCAATGGGGCCGTCTTATGTTATAAAACCATGTGATCTCGGCTGCTGACCCCGAGGCGGGACCGTCTTGGTGCTACAGCCTATCTGTATATATCGAAGACATAGGTTAAATTCGTTAAGAGGCGTGGCCGAGATTGATTGGCATAAGCTGAAGTGATTGTGACAGGGTGATTGGCATAAGCGGAATTTATTTTCGAGCTGAATTGATTTTCAGGAATTAGATTGAATGTCAAAACTAAGAATTGAATTTGTGAGCATATATTTGAATTGATTTGAGATGTGAAATATTGATTATGAAAATGTATTTATGGGATGATCAATGAACTATAATTTATTGTATATATATAACAAAGTATATGTAATGTATTTATATTGATCATCCAAATGATGGAAAGTTCTGAATTATTAAATTGCATGAATTGATTTAAGCTGGAACTGAGGAATGGATTTGTATAGAACCACTAAGCATGAAAATGCTTAGCGTATTGTTTACCAATGCGCGGGTAGCAGTGATAGATAATGATCGATGGCGGACCCAAGATCGGAGCGTCGAGTCATAAAAGAAAGAAATCTCGGGTATGCTCCAGGCATGTGCCACTCATTTCATGTGTTCTTTTGATATGGATATTTGTATAAACAATTTGAATCTTTGTACATATTTTGTAAATCATTTTGAAAGGCTTGGATACACATTGTAAATAGATTTTGTTAAATGTAAATGTTTATGGGCTTGCCCAATTTCGTAATCGCTCCATGAATATGATTTTTGAGTGATTTTAGTGGCATCCGGACTCGGTTCGGATCCGCCCAAAGCGGTCGGAATTCGGGTGGGCGTCACATGAAAAGTCTCCACGGTCGAGAGCAGTTAGGTTGTTATACGAGGTTATGACTGGAAAACTTATTGATTATGCACTAGTCATATGGTGCGCGATGAGAGAGTTTCTACAATATTCGCGTTCAAACCGGAGTATTCCGTTCCCCTCACTTGTGACTAGTATGGTAGAAGCGGGGATGAGGGGAACAGTTAAAGAAAAAAGGGTGATAACTCGGCGGGAGCGGATCCACGACTAAGACTTTAGCGAATAGACGACCTGCTAGACCACGAGTCCTCAGTGTGACCCTCCTCTGGGACCATTTCTTCCACCAGTTCGGCTTTTTATGAGCACATCGCCTTTGAAGAGGATGGAGGCGGCGGATCAAGGGGATGGTTGAGTGCATCCTTGGGAGGCGAAGCGGTAGACCGGCGTCTCTCGGACTTGAGAGCCACATCTTTCGGGAGGCCGGCGATGGCGGATGCTACCTCTCGGTTAGAGAGAATCGAGGATGGAGTGGACGATTGTGTGGACGAGGGCGCATTCTCTTGATGAGGATGAGGGCGACCTTCAACGTGGTTGTGTTAGGCGTTCTAGAGTGGTGTTGGCATTCGGGTAGTAGACCTTAGCCATGTTATGCCAACACCGTTTGATTTTCCCCTTTTTCTTTATTACACCCATGGTCATTACAAACATTAAGACCTTTTTTGATTCGCTTATGTTTGTTCCTTTTGACTTTATGCATGATGGTTACATGTTCTATGTTATATGATTTAACTTACCTTATTTTGATCATTCTGATTCCTTTATAAGCATGACTACCTTACACTTCTTAAACCCATAATCCTTCTTTGAATAACCAAATTTGTGTTAACGTGTTATAATGTTCATTGTGTAGATGTGGTTGGGCAATTGAGTCATCTTTACAGTGCGTACTACTTGTGGTGTCTCTATATAAGTGCTATTTTGAGATTTTGCGAAACTTGGTTATCAGGCGCCTTGTTTTCATACCTAGTGGGTAGTTCCGATCTAAATCTTGCTAGGGACTAGCAAGATGCAGGTTGGGGGTGTGATGAATACACAATTGAGTGATAATTATAGAATCCTTTGTTAAATCACAATGTACTCACATTTGGCATGACAGGTACTTCTAAATCTCTTACGTGTTTTGGGTGCATTAGGGTCTTCGGGTTTAAAACGTAAGTGCACAAGGATGTAAGCTCGGGAAGCCAATATGAAGCAATGTGGATGTGGGTGAGAGTGTGAAGTTTCGAGACAATGGCTCAAGGAAAGCACCGAGAGGACAAGTCCTACTTAGGTAGAACTTCCAAGTCACACGGTGGGAATTTCTTCAGAGATTTGCGTGGACAGGTCCTCTGGGGTGGGAACTTGAGTCCTCTGGTGGGCTTTCTTCTGAAAATTGACGATGGCAAGTCCTCTGGGGTAGAACTTAAAGTCCTACCGGTGGGAACTTTCTATGGAACTAACGGGAATTGTCAGGAATTCAATCCCGGACGTGGGGCACTTTCGTAAGCGAACCAAAATGGGAAAATCACTTTGGAGGGGGCTATAAAAGGAGGAGGACACAAGTATTAGAGGATCCCTTTTGGAGTCTTTTTAGTTTTCTCCTTAGTTTTTAGTTCTTCACTTCTAGGGTTTAGGTTTTAGGATTTTCTCCATTTTTTGAGTGGTACTTTGTAGATCAGATTTGATTTCCATTCTTTTAGGATTTCGGATTCGAGTTTGTAATCTTTCGACATCAATATTTATTAACTTTAAATCTCTTAGCGTTCCATATTTTCTATTCTCGGTTTACAAGTCAGTTCTGATTTCCATAAGTCTTTTTGTTTTGTTATGTTTAATGGTTCTTCATCTTTAATTGTTCATACAAAGTTTTATGGAGTTCTAAACCCTGCTGGCGGGATCAAATACGGGAAACTCACCCTGATCAAGGTAAAGTCCCTCAATTCCTCTCTTGATTTTCAATGGATTGTGTAATATTGATCACTTGTGTAGAAAGGTTTTAAATCCTTAGTTGGACAAATTCTTGACAACGTGTTAACGAGATATTTCGGTACCTTGTTGGCAGTCATAATGCCAACTAGGGTTCATTTTAATTAGAACAAGTGTTTAGTATTACTTGATCATCTACTATTTTCCAAAAGCATTTAAAGATAAATCCTCCATTGAAGACCATTTATCAATGGTTCCTAGATGATTTATAAAATAAGAGGTGGGACTTACACACGATCGAAGTGAGTGGAACCACACAAAAATCCCGACCAATTGTCTTTTCTATTTAAAACATTCAAACCCGATCAACCATTCAATCAAACAACACAACACTACGAGTTTTCTTTAAATCATACTTTTAGTAGAATGGCTCCTATTGATCAATAGAATCGGACCACTCCTGTGGAAATGACCTGTGGATTCCCACAGTATTACAATGCTAGACGACTATAATTCCTACGCTTGGGAATAGAATTAGGCATACTAATCAGGACGAAGCACTGAGGAACCAGATGAGTCATCCCTTGTTCAATATCACTTACTACTATCACCTCAATTTGAACATGTTGAAAACTTTGGTAATGTTATTTCAAGTGATTGGACTCCATGGGTGAAGCATACTACCGGATACTCAAGTGGAAAATTTGTAGTTTGCCAAGTTTTTAAATCCAAATATGCTTTATAAGAGGTTACAAAGATTTACTCAATTAAAGCACACCAAGAGTTTGTAGTTGTTGCATCATTAAAAAAATTATAGTTGTGACGCCTCAAACCCGGGGGTCCGTTGACTTCTCGTCAACCCGCGGAATACAAGTGGATGTCGGGTTACCCGACGCCACTCAAAAATCGCGTAGTCTCCTTTGTACGGAAAGCTCTACCTACCATAAGACTGCATGAAACCTCGGTCCAAGCAAATCTAATATAATCACAAAGCATACAAATATGGATAAAAACTACTTCTTTCTTGCCCATACTACAATATCCATAAAAACATGCCAACTATGAATCCACTATATCCAATAGTTCTAAGAGTTCAAATGTTTTACTCTTATACAACATATAATAAAATTAGAGAATTATAATACATGTGTAAAAATCATCAAAGCCACACCCTGCTTTCTTCACAATCTCAGCCTCTAAGACGAGCCGTCCCCTCGCACGCGCCCCTCAGACTAGAGTCAATATCCTCGACAGGCGAGCTAATGCTCGCATGGAATCACCCTAAGTGCTGCTTCCTCCACCTAAGTGCAAGCAAAGGTAATGTCTAAAATAAACATACACCCAAGCAAATGCATGATCCTACTTGAATGTCTACATGACCAACTCAGATCCCGAGTCCTCACCGACTCCCTCACACTTGCCTAAGCCTCGTATGAGAAAATTAATTTCAAACAAAGTTATTTGTTTATATTTGTGGTCTACCCTCCGATCTAAGTAGTGGACTGTCTCCGATGTTATATTTAGTGGACTACCCTCCAAGATATATCAATTGGGCAACTCCAACGATTGATAGCTGTTTGCTTCTGCAAGTGATTCACCCGCGAATATCAATCAAGCCGCCTCGACGATTGATATTTTTAATTGACTCCATGCTCCGATAATTAACATTTTTGGGACAACCCTCCGAATCCATTTTCTAGACTCATCTCAGCACTCACTCCTATACCCTAGTGGTGTTCCAAAGGCATACGACGTACGTATGTCAATTCCAATACAAATTTAATCAAATGCAAATATGTAAACATGCACATATCCACATAATATCCAATCACACAATCATGTCATGTAATAACTCAATTCACACATCAAAATTAGCTCCCTTGGGCTAATGATCATACACGAGCAATTCCACTTGAATCACTCGACCAAACACATATTCACACAAAAATATATTTTCGTGGTCATTATCTTAGGAAAATGCGAAACCCTAGGGTTTACTTCGTCAACACTCAACAATTAATTCCGCTCACTCAGGAACTCCGCATTTCACTCCGCCATTCCCGCCGCCTTTTCCAAACCAATACATGATTCATCACTAACTCACCCAATTTGGATTGAACCCACCACCGCGGGCAAATTACTTCGCCTTCAATGGGCGCCTCAAAAATTCATATCACTCCGGTCCTGTCAGATTCCACCAACGGTCCCTCACTCGCCTCATTCAACCCAAACATTTGCAAAGTATTTAAAAGAGGGAATAAACCCCAAGTAGGGAGAAACCCTACCTTCTCGGGAGTCTGGAGGGAAACTCCCTAAACTGCACCACGCCGAAGCCCCTCTCTCGCAGAGCGCTTCCTCCCTCTGTTCTAAGACCCACGACAATGATTGTCAGAAATCTGCAGTAGGTCGAGACCTTCTCTCTAAAAACCTCCATTCGCTAGAAAACGCACGACTCCCTCTTTTGCCTTCACATTTTGCTTTATTTCAAATTGAGGAGAGTTGGAAAGACTATTCAATTCTTTTTGGTCATTTAAATGACTTAAATTTCTCTAACAATGACGTTTATGTCCCTCTTCTTTCACGCTTTGACATTCCTAGTTTCATTCGACTCAGTCCATTTTTATCATTTCTCTTACTCATACCACTTATGGAACATGAGTATTTTGTTATATATGACTTTCGCCGCAACGAAAAATCATTATACCCAAGACCAACCGCGATGTCTTGAAAAACTGTCGACTCCGATCGGTTCTAATTCTACGAACTTTACGTGCTAGCTAGATTTCACGAGACGATTCCAATCTGGTGAAATTCGCTTTCACATCCTAGAGATCTAGAGAATAAATTATGGATTTTTAACCGAAATTAACAATTTTGTAATCGAAATTACGATTTTGCCATTTTTCCAGAAATTGGAATTTCTCGGGTCTTACAATAGTTTTAAGATGTAAAAAGGCCGATGAATGCCAATGTCCATGGAAGTTTCGTGCTATGCTTGTGAAATATACTTGTTTATTTGTTATCAACAAATATAAAGAGTTGTCGATGAGTCTTAAACTCATCTATTTTTAATCAAATTTTCTAACTTGTTTTTAGTATTTTCAGAGCTGTTTTAATGTCAAATTATGTAATATTTACAAACTTTGTGTTTTGCAGGAGTTAATTCAAAATTGAGAGATTTCCAGCAAGAAATAAGAGAAAAAAAAGTAATTGCAGCAGTCTCTGTCGCGACAGACTTTCTGAGTCACGACAAACGTCTAAGCAAATGGCTAGAGAACTGTGTCGCAACAATATTTTATGTGTCGCAACACAAAATCTAAAAATTAGCAAATGAGCTATGTCGCAACAAAAGACAGCAGGTCGCGACAGGAAATGGGAAAAAGCCAACTGAGACAAAGATCAGTTATGTTACGATATAATAAAAGATCAAAAGGCAGAATCTATGTCGCGACAAAATCTACTCTATCGCAACACTTACTCTGTAAATAATGGAGGGAGCTAGTTGGAGACAAGTAAGATAAGAGAGCTCGAAGAGTTAGTCTACCACGACAAGAAAATCTATGTCGCGACAAAATGACGCTTATTTGTTGAACTGGCCTTGTCAAAACAAAGGAACTCAACATTGCAACATACTTTAAGCTGAGGAGATAAGTCTATGTCGCGACATGGATCTTAATGTCGCAACATAGAAATAAGCTAAATAGAGAGAAACGAGGTCGCGACAGACTTTTATATGTCGCGACAAAGATTTCAACACAATGCAAAGAAGAGCTGTCGCGATATAACAAACTGGGTCGCGACAGAATGAGTAAGTTGAACACAAAAGAGTCTTGTCGCAACATGAAAACTGGGTCGTGACAACAAATATTGGCAACACCAATAATTCATGTCACAAAATCAAAGCATAACTACAACAAGAAGTCAAGTTCAGTGTCAACAAGCCTCTGTCGCTACAGACTTTTTGGGTCGCGACAAAAATGCGGATAATACAAGACAATGTTGCAACATAACCTGAACAGAGATGCTGTTGCAACATGAAAACTTGGGTCTCGACACCAACTGCGTAAGTCGTGACCGAAATTATGTTGCAGACACAGGCTGATGTTGCGACATAAATGTTTGAGGAATGCACAAGATATTATCGCAACAAAGGAAACTTTGTCGCGACAAAGTTATCATGCTGAAAGAAAGAAGACTGGCCGCGAACAAAAATACGCGCACGTGAATCAAGCAAGAAGGAGTTAATAAGATCTTCAAGTCGCGGACAAACGACTATATACCCGCAACAAAGACTCCGCAAATAAAGACATAGAACTCGCCGCAACTCAACTTCTAGGTCAGCGATGTAGCGCAAATCAGCTATAATTTTTAGGGATTCACACATAGCCTTAATTTTAGGGCCCAAACTTTTAGGGCTCTATAAATAGAAACGACTACGGAAAGCAACGCAGTCAATCAGCATCAGACAAACCAAAGTACCTGGGGAGTTGAGGACTATTTTGTATTATATTTTTTCTTTATTTTTCTTATTTCTTTCTTCTTATTTTTGATTACTGGATCGGAAACAGTAAATTGTTCAAAAGTTTTGAAGTTGAATTTAAATCCATAAATTCATTTACGATTACTGTTTGATTTCAATGAACTCCATATGAAAGTTAGAACTCATTTCTTCAGTTGATTGCATGCACAAAGGAAATTTTCCCGATCAAGATTTCTGTGTTGTATACTGTAATCCGGGCCGAGAACACAACTTATGTTGGGAAAGATCTGATGTTAGTTATGATCTTTTCTGCACAATGAGAAGAAAATTTTATGAGTTGAGGGATTTGAATTTATTTGGATGGTGATGTTGTGAAATTAATTGTCCTCAATCTTAGTAGCTTATACCTATGAAAGGACTATTGTCTGGCTCTGATTTCCAGGAGGCCCTCTGAGTGACACAGAGATGGAGATTCCTGATAGCATAGACCAGTTACTTAGGGGTATGCTAGACTAATATTGAAGAATCCTCAATTTGCTCATGGTTTGAGAATGGGTTGAGTTATATATCAATTTAATCAATTAGAGATTTCTCCTTGGTCTGGAAGAATGATCTTGATCCCGTGTTAGCATGAAATATAATCAGGGAAAAAGAAAACTCTTTTAGATCTAAAGGATGAGACATCATTCATTTTGTAGAAATCTAGAAATTGCCCTGTCTTGGGAAGCAAGAAATTTGCAGTCATAATAAATGGGTATGGAGTATTGAAAAAGAAAAATACACAAATCTTACATAGAAATTCTAATTACAAGTAATTGATTAGAATCATGGTTCAGAAATGAACATGAGTCTCTACTCAAAAAGTATGGTTAGAGGAAGAATCCAAACATACTACCTTGCCTCTTTAATGTTCTCAGATTCCAACCTCGTGGAGAAAATAAAAATTAGACTATGATGCAGAATTGATAACACACAGTTGAAATCCCAAAGGTCTACTTTCGCAATAACCGTTAAGTCCAGCTTTCTACTGCATTTGGCTTTCTTTATTTTAAATGTAAGATTCCAGTTATTAAAATTCTTATTATGTTACTAAATTTTCTCTAAACTGGACGTTCAAATAGTATACAACTTAAGTAGTTGGGGTAGTTGAAGTTTAAATTCTTTTCATTCTCTCGCGAACGAGTATTCTAATTTTTATAGGTCCACTTTGTATTACTTGTAATGCACCAGGCACTTGCAGTTTTTAAGACAAAACTAAATCTTTAATTGAGTTTAGTGACAAAACAATTCTTCTTATACACATACAAGTTATATTTGGTTTTAACAAGTTTTTGGCACCGTTGTTAGGGATTAATTTATAGTATTCTAGTAATGGTTTCAGAAATTTAAATATGCACAACATATGGTCTTAACAAGTTTTTGGTGCCGTTGTTGAGGATTAGGAAACAGTCATTTAATAGTAGTGTCATAAATTTGTATATATCATTTGGTCTTAACAGTTGCATACTTGTGTTAATCTTTGCTTGAATCGGGACCATCATCAATTGGACTCAAACTTGGTTGCTGCTCATATCAAAACAATTATTAAGGCACAATTCACTTTGTCTGTAACTGCTATTCAAGGAAGTGTGATGGAGAAATAGGGATATGAAATTTCATACAAAAAGGCATTGGATGGAAAGCATAAAGAACTTAGACACTTATTTGGTGACTTTCCTCAATTATATACAGAGCTGCCACGTTTGTTCTTCGCTTTAAAGAAAGCAAATCCTGGAATGTGTTGTAATTTGGAAAACATTTGATAGTAGTATGTCAAACATTGAGATATTTCAACCTATGTTATGGTCATTCAAGTCATTTATTGAAGGGTTCGAACATTGTCGTCCCGTACTGAGTATTGATGGTACACATTTGTATGAGAAGTATAAATGCACGTTAATGAATGCTATTGGGTGTAATGGGACTAATCGGTTGTTTCCATTAGCATTTTCTATTACAAAAGACGAGAATATTGATAGTTGGGGATGGTTTTTGGCATGTATAAAAAACAGAGTAATTCAACGGACAAGAATTTGTGTTATATATGATAGACATCCAGGTATTATGGCAGCAATGAGTGATCCTCATCTTGGTTGGGCTGCATCATTTGCCTATCACAGGATTTGCATGCTTTATCTTGCAGGCAACATTATGACCCACTTCAAAGATAAATTATGGCGCCCCAATTTCCTGGGGATAATTTTTTGTAATTTTTTTTTTAGAATAGTGCCAATGAACAATGCTCATGAACAGTGCAAAGGCACTATAGTTCAAATAGCTTGCCCAAAGACAAGACATCGCTCCACGACAAAGATCGCCCTATCACGAAGCACGTGACACGCCACACTATGCGCCCGTCACGCTCACTCGGTCGCGACACCGCCTAGACAACTCCCCTGTCGCGACACCAAAAGACTATGTCGCGACGCCGAACGCGACAAAGAAAACTCTATCGCGACAGACTTCAGCTTTGCACTAAAGCACCATTGTCGCAACGCAAAAGGTCATCTCGGGACACTAAAAGCCCCAGCTACCCAATGCCCTGTCGCGACACAAGGTGAGCCAACTCTGTCGCGACAGAGAATTCTCTGTTGCAACAAAAGACCCATGGAGGTATGTCGCGACAAGCCTCCCCTAGCACGCGCAGGTCCTCAGTCGTGCAGGCAGGCACACCTACCGTGCACGCGTTGCCCTTCCTATCGTGACACTACTGCAGTGTCGCGGCATAAAGCTAGAAATGGGCAGTAGCCCACCCTATTTGATCCCCTGCCATTTCTTTCGTTCAGCATACTCTAAAATCAACATAAATTAGCCTTATTACTACAAAGGCCACCGGAACTTGGAAAAACTCTCTAAAATGTATATATTACATAAAAACGAGTTTAATTACAATTTATGTTCTTTAATTACAATGCAAGAACAAGGTTTTCTACCCATAATTCTTTAATTAAAATTATAGAAACTGGGTTTTTGCCCAGGAATGACAAAATACAAAATGAGGCCAGATTTGGCCCTTTCCTTCACAACTGAGGTCCTGGATGAGCTTCGTCGCCCGTTGTACCTCCAACACCTGAAATCGTTATTCCCATGACGGGGTGAGCAATGCCCAGTATTTGAATGTTCCTACATGGGATACTCCCTACCTAAATGCTTATGCAATGGTGATGAGTGCCTAAAACACTCATATTATACTCGCGTCAGTCTACATTTTCCTGTTTATTTTAGAGTAATTTTATAGTTTTTGTGACTAGAATATTGAGTTGATGTCTTTTTGTGAATGCGTGTGGAGCATTGGGGTGAAAAGAGCAAAGAACGAAGCAGATTTTGGAGCAAATGGGGAATGCGCGAGTGAAGTACCCGCCACGCCAGCGACGCCCCCATCGCCGTGACGCCTCACGCCGCGACGCCCCCATCGTCGCGGATCGCCGCCACCGCCGTGACACCACCACGCCGCGACCGCCGCCACGCCGGGCGACGCCGCCGAAAACCGCCTCATCATTAAAAGCAAATTAGGGTTCAGAAATCGAGGGAGATTGGGAGGCGTACGAACGGAGGCACAAGTTTCGAGAGCAGAGTGACATTGACTTGGAGGAAGTGTCCGGGATTGTAACGCTTTTGACTTTTCGTATATTTCCGGATCTTAGAACAATGTTTTCTTTATTAAACAAGCTTTTATATTTTCTTTCATTATGTTCTAGATCTCTTTCTAGGTTACATCAAACTCTACATACAATGGATTAAAAGTTGACATTTCATGTTATTCAATTGTTATTAATTTGTCATATCTACTTATACTCAGATTTCAATTATATGATAACATCTGGCCAATGTTAAAGTATAAGCACACCGGAGATCCGAGATTCGAGAGATGAGGGTATTCAGTGGACTGCAGAGAGCCTTTAGTCGATTCCATAATGAGATATTCGAACCCGAAGGTGGTATCCGGGGTTAGAACATTTAAGCATTTCTAATACCGAAGGCCGAGATAGAGATATACTCGATTTTATTCACTAGATAGGTGGATATACCTCGAGAGAGGATATCTCGTAAACAAGATCACCTCGCCACCTGACATATTACAAATATATTGAAAACACTATCTTTAGAAAGTAACTATCAACGTGATAGGGGCTACTAACCTTGTGGCGCCTAACACCATTAATTCACTAGAATCAATAACTTTAGTTATAGTTCTTTATTTGGTTTTTATCCTAAAACTTTTATTTAGATATTTGCTCCTGGGGTGCGTAACCCCGTATTCAATTTACCTTTCCCTGTGGATCGATATCCGTACTTTAAGTACACTATATTACTTGGGGCTACGCGTGCACTTGCGCACTTAGGCATTCATTTTATACACCGCGTTTTCGGCCTGTCAAATGGCAACCACACAAACATTCAAGTATATCAAGCATATCCCTACTTGAATGTTTACATGCCCCGTCCCATGCATCGAGTCCTCACCGACTCCTTCATACATGCAATTGCCATGTATGAAAAATTGTTTTCAAAACAAAGGTCTTTGTTTTATTTGTGGACGACCCTCCGATATACATTAGTGGACGTACTACGATAAATAGCTTTGTGGACAACCCTCCAATATATAGTAGTGGACATACTCCGATAAATAATTATTAGTCAACCCTCCGAAACCATGTCATGCACTTACACCTACTGTTCTATGGTGTCCCCGTGCACATGAAATGCAATATGCCATTTCATGTTAATATATCATACATGCATATACTAACATAATTCGCACACAACCAACATATTATTCATCTTTAGCAATAACACCAAAAACAACACACATGGGCCAATCAATAGTCTGACAATTCGTCTAGGAACTGCTCAAAACAAACACAGGAGCTCAGCTCTGGACCACCCGAAGACAGTCCATAAATCTAGTCGGGACTGTGTGAAACCAATCCCAGAAATTCCAGTACTCAGTCCTAATATTTGGGACTGACATGTACGGCCAACTCGGCCCCAAACACCCCAACCATTCGAATGGCTCTTAAACAAGGGTTAAACCGAGTAGGATAAAGACCCCTACCTTTTGGAGTTTGTCAAAACTCCCCTATTATGGTCACTTTGCTAAGCTCTTGCGTCTATGATGAACTTTCCCTCTTACTGGGCTCGAAACCGCTAACTGACGCTCGAAAATTGTAGAAGGTAGAGCCTCTAAAGCTCTTTCTTTCGTCCTATTCCCGCCGGTAGGTCCAAGATGGGTCAAGTGATGTCCTCTCATGCCATGCATGTCACACTCTCATCGCTCTCTTTGATTCTCCCTTATCCACTTATCCTAACTTTTGGATTTTCTTCCTCTTAGCTTGAAACACATGGCTACCACTTAGGCTTGGGTTTGACTTAGTATTGCTGTTTTTTTATTTAATGTCAATATAACTTTTTTTTGAAGCTTAATGCTGAATAAGACTTAATAAAGATTAAGTATTGTTGTTTGTTTTTAACATTGGGATAAAATAGCAGTGATGGCAACCGAACGGATTATTTTGGCTCAGTGGACGTCACTCTTTAATGGCATAGGTTTAATTAATTTAATCGCTTTTAACGGCGAGCTATTTTCTCAAATTCAGACGGTTATGTATTGTTATCAGAAAACCCGAGAAAATTAGAAATGCCAAACGATAAAATTGGCACAAAATAATAAATTGGGCTTTATGGCTCGTGGTGCTCTTAGAAAATTCTCTAGATCTCGGATGACGAAACTGGATCGGTCTGCTGAACCTGCCTCACAAAATCTAAATGACCAAATAAAGTTTCGTCGAATTCTGAGACAAGCGGAAATTTTTCCGATTGTCTAGGTGATAAATTGCCGTTGACTTCGTGTGGATAAGATTTTACGAAAAATCTCAAAGTCTGAAATGACTGGGGCTAAGTTCATTTAAAATAAAGTGAACTGAAAGAAATAAATTGTTTACGTAAACGGACTCAAATGAAGCAATATGAACCATGTATCCAAAATAATAATAAGTCCCGCCCCGATTATATTTTAAAAATAATTTTTTATTATTTTATTTTTATACTTTAATATAAATAATAATTATTATTATAATGTTTTTTAATAAATAATTTATAAAAATTCATAATATTTTATTTTTATGAAAATACACTTAATATAATAAAAATAAAAGCAAATATAAAAAAATTAAATTTAAAAATAAAAACAAAAATAAGGGTCGAACGCTAGCCAGAATTTTCTCATCTTCGCCCCATCCTGTTTAATTTTTTAAATGAGACAAGTTTGGGAATTAAAAAAAATAAACGAGTCGGGTTGGGATGGGACCGCCCCGTCCCAAACCCTCCCGTTGTTATCCCTAGTAGTGTATATTGTTAGTTTTTCTTCATCGGGCAATGATCGAAGCTTTATTGTAAAAATGACTTTTCAATGAAAAGCCAAATATTTTCTCACTTTTTCTATTCGTAACTTTTTAAAAATTTCAAGAATAAGTCGTGGGAAAATTAAAAAACAAACAACTTAATACCGAAAAGTTTATTTAGCCTTCATCATTAAGCGCCAAAACAACGCCACCTTAGGTGGTGTTTGTTTTTTTTACTTAATGCTGAATATAACTTTTTTTAAGCTTAATGATGAATAGTACTTAATAGCATTAAATATTAATGGTTATTTTTTAACATTAGTAAATAGTGATTTGAACACGATGCATTATTTCAGGCTTTCATTCCCGCCTCGCTCTTAATGGCAATGTGTTTAATTTAGTTTAATTGCTTTACCGGGTTTGATTTATTTTCAAATCCGAGACTCGTTCGTATTGTTACTCTCTATAAAACTTGAGAAAATAAATTTTCAAAATGCATAAAATGTTAAAAAAATAATAAATTGCCATGCGGCTCGTGGAAGCTCTAGAAAATTCTCTAGAGGATCCTGTCACGAAATGAATCGCGCCGCAAATTCATCTCGCGAATTTAGTGACCCAGAAAGTTTCACGAATTATGAGACAAGCATAAATTTTTCCGATTTTCTCATGTGATAAGCCGCAAGGATTCTCCAAAGAACGAGATTTTTACGAAAAATCTCTGGGGCAAGTCGAAAATGACTCGGCTAAGTTAATTTAAAATAAAGTGAACCGAAAAGCAAACAAATTGTTTGCAGAAACGGACTTGAACGAATAATACGAACTACGTATTCAAAATAATAATACATAAGCCCCGCCCATATTATATTTAAAATACTTCTTATTATTTTATTTTTATACTTTAATATAAATAATTATTATTATTATTATAATGTTTTTAATAAATAATATATGTGTTCATAATATTTTTATTTTTATGAAAAATATTAATTTTAATATAATAAAAATAAAAAAGCAAATATAAAAAAATAAAACTAAAAAATAAAAACAAAAATAAAATGTAAATTGGGTGAGTTTGAGAATTTTCTCATCTACGTCCCGCCCTGTTTAATTTTTTAAATGAGACAAGTTTGGAAATTTAAAAAAATAAACGAGCCGAGTCGGGATGGGACTGCCCCATCCCAAACCCTCCCGTTGTTATCCCTAGTAGTGTATATGGCTAGCTTTTCTTCACGAGCAATGACAGCTTTTTCTTATTTTTATGGGAATGACTTTTCCCGAATGTAGTGCCAAATATTTTCACTTTTTCTATTCAGAACTTTTTAAAAAAATTTCAGCAATAAGTCGTGAAAATTTAAAAACAAACAGCTTAATGCTGAAAGCTATTCAGCTTCAGTATTAAGTCAAAAAACAAACGCCACCTTAGTCTCTACTTGACATGTGGCTCGATGTGAGCCACTTAACAGGTGCCAAGTGTCACTCGTGACTCTCGGTGCCTCGAAAAATGCAAAATTCCGACTGTCTTGGAATTCTATTTGGTAGTTAGATTTCGCAAGACGATTTCAATGGTGAGGTCTGTTTCGTCATCCGAGATCTAAAAAAATTTCGAATTTCTGACCGAAATTATCATTTTACCCTTCTTCATAAAATTTGGATTTTCTAGGGTTTTACATAAACTCTTGAATAATTTGGTATGCATAGCAGATTTAGCGACTAAACAATGCAAATTCAATAGGCATATGGTTACAATTGAGAGAATCAATTCATAAACACAACAATGGTTAGAGGCGATCCCTCTTGAGATATGGACACTTTCACATGATGGAGGTCGAAAATATGAAATAATGACTACCAAATTGTCCGAGATATTTAACAGTGTTCTTAAAGAAGCTCGTAGCTTACCAATCACTGCATTAGTTCAATTGACATTTTTCTGTCTTAATAGTTACTTTGTTGCAATAAGGGAATAAGGTACTAACGAATTGGCATTTGATGAGCAGTACACTCCTTATGTTGATACTCAAATTAAGGCTCGTGTGGTTAAACCTGGATCAATGAAAATTGTTCTTTACGATCACATCCAATAACGATTTCATGTCAAGTCAAAGAGTGGTCAAACACAATGCCTCAACTTACATGACTATAAATGCACATGTGGTAAGACACTTATATATGGATGTCCATGTAGCCATATTATAGCAGCATGTCAGCATCGATGTGTTGATTTTCGATTATTTGTTCAAGGCTACTACACTATGTAGTTGTACTATGATACTTAGGCAATCTTGCTTCATCCCATATACAATGAAGATGAATGGCATTTTTATGATGGTTGTACAATTGTACCTCTTGAGTCAATGAAACGCATAGGCAGTGGACGTTCTAAATCAACCCTCGCTTACTAAGAAATGGACATTAGAAAGGAAAATTACTATCACATGTGAGTTAAACAACTGTAGTAAACCCGGGTGGAAAATTTTAAATTTAAAATTTTCAGATAAAAAGGGGGCAAAACGGTAATTTATAGAATTAGTCCGGAGAAAAGTTGGGATTTTTCTAGATCTCGGATGACGAAACGGATTGCATCGTTGGAATCCTCTCACGAAATCTAGCTACCCAGTCAAATTTTGTTAAATTCCGAGATAGTTGAAATTTCACATACTTCGAGACAACGGGTGTCGGGCGACACATGGCAAGCCATGTGTCACAATGCATGGCAAAGGCATGCCATGTGTCAACATGCATGGCACTTTTGAAGCCTATATATATGGGAGCAGCAAGCAAGCTTCAGTCCGTGGGAGCGGCAAGGAGAAGGAGGAGGAAAGGATAAGAGAAAGGGAGGAAAATAAAAGAAAAGGAAAAAAGAAAAGGAAGAGAGGGAAATGAAAGAGGAAAATGAAGGAGGAACACAAAGGAGCAGACCCGACTGAAGAACCCTGAATCGCGCTACAAGAGTGTAGGTTTCCTCCTACTCGTTATTTTACGCCTGGGGGCTTAAGGCTCTACGGGCTCGATTTTCTAGGCGAATTTGTATGTTGTGTGGTTTATTTATGATTATGTGATGGTCAAGGACCGGTTTCATAGGGTTTTGGGACTGTCCAAAACCGAACATTGTGTTCCGGGACAACAAAATCCCGAGCATAATGTGGCAAAGGTGTGCCCAACGCACACCCTGTGAATCGGACGCTGCTGACTTTCGATTCCACCATAACTTTCGTCCGGTTCGACCGCGTTTCGACTCTACTAAAGCCTGCCAAGTCTAGAATTTAATAAGATAAAGCACTCAGCCAAAATGTAGGTTGAACATTGGGCTGGGTCACGGATAGTTGAGGAATGGTCTGTTATGGTTGGGACTGCATATGGCCTGAGCAGGGAATTGCGTGTTGGATGTTTTGTGTGGTATTTACAAAAACTGGACTTTCTGGACTAAGTCCAGATTATTTCTTAGGCCAAGCATGGCCGGATTTATGGTCGGGAATGGCTAATGTGTGTTATTGCCATAAATTCAATGACATACTGAATATGTGAAATGATATGACATATGTGTGATAAAGATGGAAATAAATATATGCATTGGGCTGTATGATTGACACACTATGTCTCAGCCTGGGAGTATGAATTATAGCATTACTTGCCTAAGTAATGGTTGGAATTATGTTAATACATGCTTGAATGATGTGTTGACATGAATAAACTGAATGATGTAAGATGTAGTGCATGCTTACGCTGACAGCATCGATTTGAATGTATGGAATATTGACATGACTGCATGTATGCTGATGTTAAACTGAATATATGGAATTTTGTGTGCATTAGACATGGGTGTTCATAGCACACACATAGTGTATGGTGTAGAATGTCCATGTAGAGGTCTTCATACATTGGTCATGGGCTCAGGTGCGCTGGGCACAAATTGCATCAGATTGTGTGTGGTAACACCGCATTACATGTGTGTGTACATGGTAATCGGGCTTGGCACCGCGCTTGTGCAGAATCGTGTGGGCTCGTGAATGGGACTAAGTCCAATCAGCCCCACAAATAAGAAATGAAAATGGAAATGAAATGTGTGTCAGAAAGTGCGAGGATAGATACCCTCAAGTGAAAGCCCGAAACCCGGGTTAGACAAATGATCCACCTAAGTGAAAGCCCAAAAATGTCTGAGGCAAAGAGACCCGCGATGAGACCCCGAAAAGTTCTGTGCCCAAAAGACACTTAAACGATTAAATAAATATCACATAGACTACGGTGGTGAGATGGGGAGCCTGGATTGACTCTCGCATGGATTTCTCATTGGCACTCGCAGATTGGGTGGTGGGTCTGAGGTTGACCCGGTACATGGGGCATGTAGAGTGTCGTCTCATACATGCATGTAGTTTTTTTTTTTCCATGATAGGACAACATGTATGCACGGATTGGTTGTTGGTTTGACTGTGAAATGATCATTTGCATGCGCACCTAGGTGGGGAGTAGCCCTTGTAGGATTTATCTCACTGGCGTTAGCTCACCCGTCGTGGGACCCCTTTCGTGCATGACAAGTACAGCAGACGGCAAGGCCCTAGAGGTCGGGATTATGAAGCGGGTCGGACTGTGGCCTTGATTTATGTTTTGTGTATATATTAGAACAAACTAGTTTTAATATATGTTTTAAGAGTGATGTAATAACTCTTAGATCTATATAAATGTATGGTTTTGGTAACTGTATAGACGAGTATGGATGATGGGCCCTATTAGGTCATTTTACTCATGTATGGGTCTCATGATATGAGACACATAGGTTTCCGCAAGTTGATGGTGTTCAACCCAGACCCTATGGTTTTCAGCCATACCAGACGTGAGCACAGTACATGAGTACCTAGTACTGAGGGACTCGGGGCTTAGGCCATAGTCATTAAGGCATAAGAGCATCACAACTTGGTATAGCTTGGTGTTGGAGCTTGGGTTGGAATTTCCTAGTGCTTGATATCCATATCATAGTTTGTTATCAAGGTCTAGGTAGGAGGTTACTTCAGAGCCTACTGATAGGATTAGATCAGCATGCATTGTGTGTCTTTATGTATGCTTTGGATTGTATGCATGATTGTGTGTTACAAATTACGGAATTATATACGTGGTAGGATGTATATAGGAAATGCGAACACTAGGGTTGAGAAACGTAACCTTAGGAGTTCGAGAAATGAACGGATGGTTCGGGATATTAGGTCTATTATTGATTGGCATGTGCGCTAATATTAGGACACAAAAATGATTCTAAACTTGCTATTTGACTTGTGTAGATGGTAAGTAGAGGAAGGGGGCTTAGAGGTTGAGACCTTAGACGAGCCACTGCATGTGAATTCTCCCCTAGGGACTAAGGCGAGAATTGATCGGATATGTCGGGGATGTGAGTTAGAGATCTTCGGGATTCTACTCACGGTGGACCTTCGGGTCATGGACATGTCAGAGTTCGAGGTCATCCTCGGGATGGACTAGTTGACGACACATCGGGTTGTCATAGATTGTGACCGTATGCGAGTTACCGCCTACACACCAAACAGTACTTGTGTTGTGTTTCAAGGGAATAGGCACGATGCTTCACCCCATACTATGTACGATTCACGATGGCACGAGCAGTTGACGAGTTGGCTAGCTAGCCTTTCCCTGGAGGACAAGGTGAGACAAGATACGAGTCTACCTCGGGTGGTTTGCGAGTACGAGGATGTTTTCTGGATGAGCTACCTGGATTACCTCCACCGAGGGATGTAGACTATGATTGAGTCAAAGATTCCCGGTACGCCGCTTCCATTTCTATGACTCCATAGGTTGGCGCCGCTGAGCGTGTGAGCTCAAGGTCCAGATACATGAGTTACTGGGCAAGGGTTTCATTAGACCGAGCACTTCACCATGGGGCACTCCGGTTTTATTTGCGAAGAAGAAGGATAAGACCCTTCGACTATGCATCGATTATAGACAGTTGAACATGGTTACAATCAAGAATCGATATTCATTACCGTGGATTGATGACTTGTTTGTTCAGCTGAAAGGGGCGCGAGTCTACTCCAAGATAGGCCTTCGCACTGGTTAAGATTTAGGGGGGTAGACATCCCTAAGACAGCGTTCAGGACGCGGTATGGGCACTTTGAGTTTACGGTGATGCCCTTTCGATCGACGACGCACCTAAGCAAAGATTCATGAATCTCGTATCAGGTGTTCCGTACTCTATTTAGATCAGTTTGTGGTGGTCTTTGTTAATGACATCCTGATCTACTCTCAGTCGGAGGTGGAGCATGAGGATCATTTGAGAATCATCCTACATCTGAGAGGATCATCTGGCTAGGCGTCAAGTTCAAGAAATGCAAAAGCCGCTCACTGGAGCATGTCTGGGACACGTGGTGTCACCTTCAGGCGTGTTAGTGGACCTTGGGAAGGTTGAGGCTGTGATGAGCTGGGAGAGACCGAAGTCAGTCTTCGAGATACGCAGTTTCTTAAGATTTCCAGGGTATTACAGAAGGTTTATAGAGGATTTCTCCCAGCTAGCAGCTCCTGTGACGAGGTTGACCCAGAAGGAGGTCAAGTTTGTGTGGGATGACTCATGTGAGCGAGCGTTCCAGGAATTAAAGAGGAGGCTTACTTCAGCTCCTATTCTAATAGTCCCTGAAGGACAGAGGTACACACAAGCATCAGGATGCTTTTGAAGGATCTGACCAGGGATGTGCTCCCTGGCGCATCCCCGGAAAGTTGCGGGCTACAGGTTCCAAGCAGCTGAAGAATCACGAGCAGAATTACCCCACGCATGACATGGAGTTGGCAACCGTAGTCTTCGCCTTGAAGATTTGGCACCATTACTTATATAGTGAGCAGTTCGAGGTGCTTTCAGACCACAAAAATTTGAATACATCTTCACTGCACGAGACCTCACATGAGGCAAACAAGTAGTGGATGCAGAAGTTTTTGAAGATTACACTTCACTTTGCATTACCATCCCTGAGAAGGCAAATGTGGTGGCTAATGACCACCGAAAGTCATGGGGAGTACCAAGGGGCATAGCTTCTGGAGGCGAATGCTCGAGACAAGCAAGGCCTGTGACCGTAGTGACGATGAGCGTGCTCAGTGGTACCTCGGGAAGTCTCGATGGCTGGCTAACTGCCTCTACTAAGCAGAGGATAGAGTACTGGCGGCGTGATCGAACCTGTCCATTGTGTGGACCGAGCAGCCGTTCAATGGATGCTGTCATCCACACAAATGGTGAAGTCTTCAAAGATAGGGACGGGTCAGGGTCCCCTCAAATAAAGGTTTTGAGGGAGGAGATCCTCATGATTTTATCATCCCGACAATACGTGCATCTGGGGTGGCACGAAGATGTATTGTGACCTCATCGCCGCGATATCGGCGGGGATGAAGAGGCATGTCGGGACGGTCCAACGGTGTCTCACATACCGCAGGGTCAAGGCGCTAACCGAGGCCACTGTGGCTACTCCACCCATCGAGATAGCGAGTGGAAGTGGGAGCACATCACGATAGACTTTGTGACTCACTGGGCCACGGATATCGTACATGATGTGTGGGTTATAGCGACCGATCACCAAGTCGACATTTTTCTCTCGTCGCACGTAATGACCTTCACACTAGGGGAATTCTGCAGGTTGTATATAAAGGAGATAGTACTTGCCAGGCGGAGTGTCGGGCCTATAGTATCGGATCGGCGATCCTCGTCTACGACCGCTTTTAGAAGAGTTTCCAGAAGGCCATGGGGACATAGCTGTCGATGAGTACTGCTTTTCATCCTCAAACGGATGGTCAATCAGAGCGAACTATTAAGATCTTAGAGGACATGCCGGGCGAAAGACGCGCCCGGATCTCAAGGGTAGCCGAGGAGCAATTGCCCTTTGCAGAGTTCCGCTTACAATAATAAATTATCAAGCGAGTATTCGGGGATGTGGCACCCACCGAGGCTCTCTATGGGAGGCCAAGGTCGATCATCGACATATTGGACGTAGGTGGGAGAGAGCCCATCGCTTAGTCCATATTTGGATTAGAGACACCCCTTGAGAAGGTGGGTATGATTCAAAGCGCTCCCACCGCTCAGAGTCGACAAGAGTTATGCATATATACGACGACGACCTCTAGAGTTCGAAGCGGGTGATCATGTCTTCTTAAAGGTGATGCCTAAGAGATGAGTGATCAGATTCGACAAACGAGGGAAGCTGTCACCGAGGTACAATGGACCCTTCGTATCTGAGATGGCGGCGTGGCTACAGATCTGGCACAATGGCTGCCGCGAGTTTGTTGGAGTTGCTCATTAGGTGTTTAACGCCTCTTATGCTCCTAAGTACACCCAGATCCAACTCTTATAGTGGATTGGGGCGAGCTTGTTGTTGATGCGGATGCGACATTCGAGGAGGGACCAGTGCATATCATGGATAGCCAAGAGCAGGTTTTGCGTGGCAAGACCGTGAGGTTTATAAAGGTGTTGTGGCACCACCGAGGAGTCGAGGAGGCAACATGGGAGTGCAAGGACACTGTGTTCGCCAACTATCCCTTCTTGTTCGACGGGGAAGGTGCGTTTTCCAGTCATTAATGTTTTAAATGACTATTGCATATGCATGTGTTTGAATGTGTAGATATGCAAAATTCTCGACTTAAATTATTTTAAGGGGCGTGGGAGTAAACAGTGGAAAATTTAAAATTTAAAATTTTTCGTGATAAAAGAGGGCAAACGATAATTTACCTAAATATCCCGAGAAAAAGTTGAGATTTTTCTATATCTTGGATGACAAAACGGATTGCACCGTTGGAATCGTCTCGCGAAATCTAGTTACCCAATCAAATTTCGTTGAATTTTGAGATAGTCGGAATTTCACGTACTTCGAGACAACATGTGTCGAGCAACACATGGCTAGCCATGTGGATGACACATGGAAAACCATGTGGGTGACACATGGCAAGCCATGTGAGTGACACATGGCAAGCCATGTGTCACAATGCATGAGTAGCAGACAGATGTGGTGACACATGGCATGCCATGTGTCAACATGCATGACACTTTGAAGCCTATATATATGGGGTCTCACCCGCTTTGTCAGGGTGGGGGCAACAAGCTTCCCATGGGAGCAAAGAAGGAGAAGGAGGAGGAAGGGAAAAGAGAAAGGGGAGAAAGGAGAAGAGAGCAGAGGAAAGGAAAGGAGAAAGTGAGGAAAAGAAAAAGAAAAGGCAAGAAAAGAGAGGAAAAAAGAGTACAAGAGGGAAAGGAAAGAGGAAAAGGAAGGAGGTCACACAAAGGAGCAGACCTCGATCTGCCAAGAACCCGTAATCGCTTACAAGAGGTAGGTTTCCTCATATCGTTATTTTACGCTCAAATGCAAAGGCCTACTGTCATCCTGGCCTCGGGCGAATTTGTAATCTGCCGCAAGGGTTTGTTCAGGATTATGTGATGGCCGGGCGACCAATTTCATGGGGTTTTGGGACTGTCCAATATCGAACATTGTGTTCCGGGACAGCAAAATCTCATGCATAATGGCAAAAGGGGGTGTGCCCAAATTTCCGCACACCCTTGTGAATCGGTCATAGCCAACTTTGACTACTTATAACTTCGTCTCGAACTGATTCATGCCTGGACTCTCAATGAGTTTCACAGTCTGTAATTTAATAAGATAAAGTGCTCAGTCAAAATGTAGGCTAAACATTGTGCTGGGTCACAGATAGTTGAGAAATGGTCCGTTCTGGTTTTCGGAACTTCTATTTTCGGAACCGGTTTTTAACCGAAATGCTTGGGACTACAAATGGCCTGAGCAGGGAATTGTGTGTTGGATGTTTTGTGTGGTATTTACAAAAACTGAACTTTTTGGACTAAGTCCAGATTATTTCTTAGGCCAAGCATGGCCGGATTTATGGCCGGGAATGGCTAATGTGTGTTATTGCCATAAATTCAATGACATATCAATATAGGAATTATGTGACATATTTGTGATAAAGATGAAAATAATTATATGCATTGGGGTTGTATGATTGGATACATTTATGTCTCAGCCTCGAGTATGATCTATAGCATTACTCTGCTCTCAAGTAATGGTTGAAATTATGTTAATACATGCTTGAAATCGATGTGTCGACATGAATGTCCAATGATAGAAAAGATGTAGTGCATGCTTATGTGATGTACCGATTTGAATGGTATGGAATATTGACATGATTGCATGTATGCTGATGTTGAACTCGAATATATGGAATGTTGTAGTAATAGACATGAGTGTTCATAGCACACACATAGTGTATGACGAATGTCCATGTAGAGGTCTTCATACATTGGTCATGGTCTGGTTTAGTGGCACAAATTGCATTGTATCAGGTACAGAACACCGCATTACATGAGTGTGTGTACATGGTATTGGTTTGGCACTGCATTTGGTGCATAATCGTGTGGGCTTGGGAATGGATCAAGTCCAATTGGTTCCACAAAGGTTAAATGAAAAATGGAAAATGAAATGTGTCAGCGTGAAAGAGGGTAAGATATATACCCCCCCGTGAAAAGCCCGAAACCCTGCTAGACAAATGTATCCACCAGCGAAAAAGCCCAAAAATGTCGGAGGTGTAAGAGACCCGCGGTGAGGATCTAAAAGTTTTGAATGTCAAAAAGACACGAAACGATTAAATAAATATCACATAGACTATGGGTGGTGAAATGAGAGTCAAGACTGACTCGGTATTGATTTCCCATTGGCACTTGCATTGGGTGGTGGGTCGAAGGTTGACCTGGTACATGGGGCAAATAGAGTGTCGTCTCATACATGCATGTAGTTTTTTTTTCCATGATAGGACAACATGTATGCACGGATTGGTTGTCGGTTTGACTATGAAATGATCATTTGCAGCGCGCATCTAGGTCGGGAGTACTGTAGGATTTATCTCTACTAAAAAGGTCACACCCGCCGTGGGACCCTTCATGTACAAGATAGGTACAAAGTGCACGACGCCCTTAGAGGTCGGATTATGAAGCTGGCCTGACTGCGGGCTTTCGATTCATGTTTTGTGTATATTAGAAACGAAAACTAGTTTTAATGATATTTTTAAGAGTGATGTAATAATCCTCGATCTATACAAATGTATGGTTTTGCAATCGTATAGATCTAGTGATGATGGCCCCATCAGTCATTTTACCATGCATGGGTCTCATGATAGAGACACACACTGTGCTCGCAGTCGATGGTGGTCAACTAACCCGAAGCTTTGGGGTGTCGGCACAACCGGGTCACAATCGGCGCTCTTCTAATAATATAAATCAAGTTAAGTGAAATATGTGAAGTAACTAAAATTTTTTTTGTAAGGCAATTTGCCTGTCGTGTTTGTAGTTGCTCTGTATAAGACTTATGTATATTTATTTGATTATAAAAGACTTATGTACCTTATTTAAGTAAACGAGACATCATTCTTGTACGTTCTTTTTTTTGTTCATTGCCTTAGTAATTAGCAATTGCATTCATGATTACGCTACTAGAATCTCAATGTTTTTTGTTGGCCAATTATATTTGTATTAAAGCTATCTGCTACGAATATGACGTCAGAGGGTTTATGATGCGCATCCTTCTGGGATCCAGACTTACTTTCATTTATTGCAGACGTGCATATAGGTCGCACTTAGTAGATACGAAACATGTATGTATTTTATTAAATATCAACTACTATTGCATATTGTTGGTGTAATTTATATATAATCAATTATAAAATTGATTTCTTCATTACTTGTAGTTCCAGGAGGTACTTTACTTTCACCAACAGATGAAAGCCTTCATCAGTATGTGGAGGATGGATCTACGTATTCGTCTATATATGATCCGTACGGGATTCTATGATATATACCACATGGGCCACATCATGATCGATTGCCCACTCATCACTTGTCTCGTCGAGAGATGGCGACCCAAGACACACGTTTTATGTACCCGTCGAAGAGATAACGATCACGTTACAGGATGTTGCTATCATCCTTGGGATCCTTATCCATTGACCAACAGTCACCGGGACATGTGTTCGATGTGGCGAAGTTGTGTGGGGAGCTACTCGGTGTCACTCCCCACTCCGTGACGCCCCCAACCCTGCATAGGTGCCGTGGGCTTTGAGGGGTCATTTTTTCTTCACATATAAACTTTAAGCTAGTTCATCTCATATAATGTTAAATAATTAACTTGTATTATATTCTCAGAAAGGCTGGATTACAAAATATATATACAAGCTCCATATATGGAAGTGTTCAACATTTACAATATTTACATCGCTTACAAAATTTCATATACAAAAATCACTCCAAAGGTCTTCCAAAGGCACCTATTAATGTGTGGCCTTTGACTGCTAATGTGGATTGCCCGGTCCTCTGGTTTCCTCTTCTATACCTACACGGATTGAACACCCGTGCTAAGCTTTACGCTTAGTGGGAACATAAGCATGGACAACCACTAATGGTGACCGTCACAAGCTTATACATATACATTTCATATAACTACACATATTCATATAACTTTTATTACTTACTATCTTTACACGCTATTACATGTCAACCTTTTTTCCGCTAATTACTATGTCTCTTTGGCATATCTTTTATCTATACTTTTACTGTATTCCTATACTTCTCATCTTTCTGTTCTATGACTTATTGCATTCCATGTAATTATTTATACTTCCTACATACATTTCGTAATGCTCTATTTTATCATATACTTGCGGCTTTCTCGCATACTTTTTGCATTTTCTCAGGTCGCTGAAGTCAATGCTTCACATACAATACTCTTTTCATACACTTTCTCTTTATCTACTTTCATCATTTCAAATATAATTTTTTGTACTTCTTCCATATGATCAGATTCATGCATCGCTCTTATACTATTTTCATATATCTATATTCATTTTTACTGCTCACTTTTTTATACTATTTTCCTTGTTATATTTTCTATATGGCTTCTTTATGTACTTTGTACATGTTAGACATATACTACTTTCATATGATATTCATATACTGTGTTTTTCATATACTATACTTTTTCATATACTTTTCATGTACTATGTACTTTTCATATATTGTCATATTGTACTTTACTTCATGTTTTTGTAACTGTCTATACTTTCATCGCATAGCAGTGCTATGCTTCTCATATCATATCATATACTTTTTACATTTCCCGCATATACCTTCTTTTTTCTTTTTATGTTCATGCTCGCAACATTCTTATGAGCTAATACGTGGAAATAACTATAAAATTAAGGTACTATCACCGCATTTGGCATGCTGATTCATCCGTGATTGCACTGGCGGTACTATCACCGTGCGTATAAAGACAGCGATATCTGGTCCGTTTATACCCTGAAGGTATCATCACCACGATGCTGACTTTATGTCATGCTGCGGTAGTGACTTTCGGCCACCGTGATCCAAACGGAATCTATGTCATCTAATTCAAACCGGCCTCGATATTTTTGTCTACGGATATGCTACGCAAGAACCCAGATCTCTCCTGCAAGACGCTCATCATCCCTCTACCGTGCCTCTGTGGCTATATTGTAAATTCGCTTATTGATACTTTCCCGTACATATCCGCAAGCATGAATAAATCTTCATTGTTATCATAATTTCTTACAATATATACTATCATTACTATTCTATTCGTTCTCATATCCTAGCTTCATATTATGGTTCTCATATTTCTATAATACATATATTCATATCTTTTTTTTATCATTTAGTTTTGTCTTTGCATCATATATGTAATCTTATCATATATCATGAATGTATCATGCACTCTTGTATTCATATAGTCATATATACTTATATCATTTACTTATCATATCCTTTATGCCATTTCTATCTGATTAAATTATTCATGTATTTCTTTCTATATTTCTTTACTTCATGTGATGTTTCTACCATTCATATGTTCATATATGTACCTATCATTCATATACATGTACTCATTCCTATGTTTTGTCATCTTTTCTTATCTCTATCTCTTATCATTTAAGTGTCTTTTCTATCATGTGTTCCTAGCATGTTCTATCTTATTCCTTTCTTATGTCTATCATATATTCATATCATTTACGATTCTATCATGTCTTTATTCATTCACACTTTCTATATTTTTACTACGTTCCATCTTATTCGTTTTATGTATGACAATCATGTTCACACTATATAATCTATATTCATATGTGCCTATCATTCGTATTTTAGACTATCATATCTTATGACATATCCCATCATATTCATCATATCTTATGACTTATACCTATCAGATCTTACGACATATCCCTATACCTTTCTATACTTGTACATTTTACTTGTACTTTATCGTGACTGTCTCATTCCCCTGTAGGGGAGTAAAGAATGAGACTCTTCCGTGATACCGTAGGTATTTTCTACCTATAATTTTTACATATCAAATCTACATATATCTCTATTTCTACTATATCTATATCCTTTCTACCTGTATTTCATTTAACTTTAACCAAACGACAGCACTTGGTACAACAATTCAGTTTTCGCATTGAAGATATGGGCACCAAATTCCATTAAATAGCATATGGTTAGATTCTGACTCCAGCGAGCTTTCCATAGAGTCCAAGAATACCCATAATGGAGTCCTAACGAAAGAGTTATGCTGCAAGTCGTGGAAGAAAATCACTAAGAAAGAGACTCACAAAGAATGAAGAGCAACCACTGTATTTTGTCAATTTCGAGGATCTTAACTTCCTATTTGACACTAGGTATTTGTACTCATTTAAAGCTAAGGTGCTAAGGGTTCTTCTCCAACTGGAATCACCCCACCGGAGCACTCAAACTCAAGATATGACTTCAGACACTGGGACTACTATATGTTCAAACCCGAACCGTAATTTGGGCTTCTTGAACATGACCCCACTTTGAGTGAATTTTTGGGCTACTTAGAGTCCGAATTTGACGATACCTATTTCTGGATATTTGGTTTTCCTTGAAGTCTAGTTTAATTAGCCACTTGAATCACTCAAATCGGATAAGAAATGAGCAAGTTATGGCTAAAATACGAACACTGGTCAAAACAGAGCAGGGTGTACCGCACCTGTTCCGCACTTGTACTGGTACAGGTTCGGTTTTGGAGGGCTGTACCGGTACAGGTCCAAGGTGTACCGGTACAGGTCCTCAAAAATGCCCAAAATGTGTGTTTTTCTTCCATTTTTCCATATGTTTCAACCCCATCAACTCTATACTTCATACACCCATCAAAACCATTCCATATTCATCCTGTAATCTTTATTATACTCAAATCTTCTTTCATTACATATCTTTCTTCAAAAATCTTCCATGAATTTCTCCCAAAAACAACTCTAATATGGGTCACAACCCATACATAAACCAAACCCAAGGATTTGTTAGGATTTGTTCTAAACCCTAACTCAATTACTTGTCATTTAACCATGATCCAACCTCAAATGGAGGATTTCATACTCATCTTGTTCCTTATGGGGTTTTACCAACCCTAATTTCAAGAAATCTAAGGTTATGATGAAATTCTACCAAAACCCTAGATTTGGAGACAAGCTATTAACCATACAAAACCTTAGAAATCCATAGATCCATACTAATTTTCATGATTTCCATACTCAAGGTTAGTTTCCATACCTGGGCCTTCCTTTTCCCCTTTCTCTTTCTTCTTCTTCTTCCTTCCCTCTTTCTTCTCTCTTTTCCTCTTCTCCTCTTCTTCTCCACGTTTTGGTCTCTCAAAAATGAGATATCAATTGCTCTTATCTCATGGTTTTGTTAAGGCCATGTTTGGCCTTTACATTTTTCAACACTTTTCTCATTTTTGCACTTAAGCCCTTCCATTCTTTATTATTTATATTCCATCTTTTCTCTAATTCTGCCTCAATCCCATAATCTTTCTATTTACATCTCATTTTTAAACATTTCTATATATTAACCCCTATTTCCTCTCTTTTATGACCACTAGGCTCTCAAGTGGTAATGACCACTTTACCCTTTGTCTCTTAATATCTATTTCCTTATCTATTTTATTTCCAAAAATTCCATTTAGCTTTAATATACCCAAACAAGTCCTCGAAAACCAAGTATTTCAGTTACACCACCCACGATACCGTAGAGGATCTACTATCTCCATACTAAGTGGAGTTATGACTAGTTATCCACTCCAACATTTAGCACAAATGAGGTCACTTTGGAGCGGAGTGCGCGTGGTTTCATCTTAGCGCTGATAGGATCCTTCTTGTTTGTGGATAAGAAGGGAGTACATGTCCATTTGTGCTTTCTCCCACTGATACGAGATTTGACGTAGACTACGACTTATAGTTGGGGTAGTGTAGTACTAGCACGGTTATATCAAGAGTTATGCCGAGTCAGCTTGGATCGTAGACGCAATATTAGCTGGCCAGATATTAATCACATGTGTATCCATAACTTTATTTTATTACATACACATTCATATACACAACACATCATTAGTTTGCTTATTTTTTGTTTATTTTGTATTCAGCTATGGTCTTGGGGAGAGACTTCACGTGGGGCGACCTAATTTTGGGCGACTAGTAGCACATCCAGCACCTACAGTCACTCATGCCTTACATGATGACGACGCCGATGTCGTCGATGGAGACGTAGCTAAGGTTGTCCATGATGGATTATCGGCTGAGCCTAAGCCAGAGCCAGAGCCAAAGCTAACTCTTCCATTGGGGTGTAGGTAGAGAATACCTTTGACACGGGTGCATAACCCATTCGGTGCACTCCTCCTATACTGAGATTAACTAGATGTACAAACTCTTGATCAGGTAATGATATATGTAAAAGTATATGGTTCTATAGTAATTTCATTCATTTTCACATCAACGTTGTTGACGTCAAATGTAAATGTGTATGTCTTATGGCAGGCATATGTCGAATAGTTGGTTGGCTAGCTACCAAATATTTGTTTATCTGATCAAGAGATTTGGCGAACGATGTCACTGCTTAAATGTTTTGGGACTATTGAGTGGCATCGTCCAGAGCGAGTCTTACGCCAGTTTAGGCTATACCAGGAGATACCTCAATCTTACTCTTATGAACAACAACTACATAGAGTGGATAGACGTTGATGACTTCAGAGAGATTGGGCGACGCATCATGCTCTATACGTTGCCTTATGGGATATGCGAGCATGCATGATCATCAACGCACCCTATGGTGGTATTGGCGACTCCATGATCCATATATGCAAGGCAATGGTCAGGCATTACATGACGCTTATGACACACCACCTACAGAGATGATGTTTATACTATACTATAGCTCCATACTACTCAAGATTTTGGTAAGCTCGAGCATGCGATTCTAAAGTTATTTTCAAATTTAAACTAATAGATTATATATTTACAGAAATTGCTCGTGGTTGGTTCTCGTGAGATCTTTTGCCCCACCGACATAGCTAGTCAATTGGGTGGGGGCTACCACATGATTGGTGTACGACTTACATCATATTGCTAGATCAGTGTTACACCAGATCGGAGAGGAGCATCATATCACTGGACACGATCAAGAGACATCTACTTCACATGGACCATCCATTGGACCTCCGGTGTCATCCAATATAGTTCGTATGCAACCTATTCGAGGTAGAGGGGGAGGGAGAGTTGATCGACGAGGTCGTGATCGTGATGGTGGGCGAGGTCGTAGTCGAGATGGTTGGCGATGTTATGGTCGAGATGGTGAGGGAGGTCGTGGTACACCTGATCCGACATTGCCACTATTATTACCCACTCTCATATTGGCACCCGATACTTCAATACGTCCCCATACTTACCCATCACCTGATACTTTCATACCCCTACAGTCTTACACATTAGTTGAGACTTCCGCTCCATATGCATTCCACCATTATCACCCACATCTCTTCCTTTGTATACCACATCTTTACGATATCCGGTGTTGCTAGAGCCAACTTCTATGAAAGTACATATCACCTTATCATCTATGACTTTACCAACCCTTACATTGCCTCCCATTGATGAGACCGATGAGACCACGATTGACCTTGTATTAAAGTTGGGTGCACTTCTCCCTAGGTGACCTTCTGCTCCACAGACAAGTCGAGTACCTCATCAGCTCCATCAGCTCCATCAGCTTTATTTGAGATTGCATGAGACCCTATAGATCAACTAGCTAAGTATTATAGGCGTCGTCCTAAGAAAAATATAAAGACTCCATATTGTGAGACTCATTGATATATATTGATATTTGTATATAAATTTTTATTTATTTATATAATTTGGTTTATATATCAAATCAGAGTTTCTTGTTTACTGGATTAGTTATAATTTGGATGAATGTGTGTGAAGATTTATATATATTATTGTTCTCAGTGCAAACTTGTAGATCATAATCGAGCTTCATGCAAAAATCTATTGAACATTTCATGATTTTGTATTTTAAAACGATAATACACAACTGGATATAACTTGCGAAATAAAAATAAAACTTGTAAATATTTTTAAATAAAACTTGCAGGTTTATTTGGAATATAAGGTCACCTAGGATGTACTTGTTGTGAAAATTTAAAAATATTTATAAACATATTTGAATTAATAAATAAATTGTATCCTAATTTGTATTGATAAATAATATAATTTTTAATATAAAATAGTAAATATATATATTTTAAATATTAATTTATAAAATATTTGTTCGAACCCATTACTTTATCAAATCTTATCACTTCATTATTCTTGTTTCAATAAATTTTAAATAAGTTGATGTCAAAAATAATAATAATAATTTGTAAATAACTTTTGATTTTAATATGTTAAAGATAATAATAATAAAATTAAAGTGACAGTAATTTCATATTTTTAAAGAATAGTTGTCACTTTAATTTATTTGTATTATTATTATTACTATTACAATAAATATTTAAAAACACAAAAATAATACCAATATATGAATAAAGTGAGATATCATTAATTTTAATAATTTGTATTTGATATTTGATTGATTCAATAAATATATAAAAGTAGATTTTTGTTAGATAAATTATTTAAACTAAAAAGATTATTTATACTAAAAACCATATAGATTGGGAAAAGTTATGATTTTAGGTATTAAATATAATCTTTAAAATCAATATTTATAATTTCATATGGATTTTACATTTTTATTTTTTTTAAAATGATAAGTCACTGTTATCTTTTAATTTTTTTAAAATGATGAAATCGTTGTTTATGACAATGCATATGCTTTAAAAAAATATTGAAGTAGTTGTTGAGCACATTAACATTATTTTATATATTGCCTACGTGGCCAAAACCATTATATTGGAGAATAGTTTAAAATATAAATTATTTTTGTAATTTTTTTTGAAAATAGTATTTAATCAAAGACTTTGTATTTTTAGTTTAAAAAGTATTTATATTTTCTACTTAAAAAAAAGTATTTATATTTTCAATATTTTATGTAGATCATTTTTACGGAGATCGAAGAGAACGAAAGAGAGGCTATTCTCACTGGCATTGGTTTCACAACCACGGCCCCTGCTCTTGCTCTACTCTCTCTTCCTAGAACAGCGAAGGCGACGGTGGCGGCGATGCCGGAGGTGAAACCTAGACTCTCGAATGCGTAGGGTTTCGGAGGAGATCTGTGGAACAATCTCGGCAACCTCGACGAGCAGATTTCGCAGCTGATGCAGTGTGACCCGTTGTTGGAGCAGGAGGTGCCATTTCTGATTTCTGTGTATTTTTTATTTCCGAATGACTTTTGAGATTGTTTGTGCGTGTGAGAGTTCCCTCCCGTGGATCGGATTTGATTCGGTAGGTTTCGGTGTTGCCTGTTCGGGCGGGAGGAGGAGTTGTGAAATTTATGCCGTTCTGAGTTGAAAGACTGATAATCCAAACCCTTGAAAATTTGGTTTTTTCCTAATTTCGCATTTGCTTAGTTGAGATGCAGCGTTCATTCTATCTACTCTATCTATCTGTCTGTCAATTAGATCTGAAAACAGGAGCTTAGAGCTCAAAATACGCTCCAAAAGTGCATCATCCCCATCATGACACCAATTCACAGGCACATTAAAATCCGATTCAATTCAGAGCTATGCTGTATTATTTTTTCTTCACGTTGTTTTGATTTATACACTGATTTTTTTCGTTTTATTTACAAATTCTAGAGGATTGAAAATAATTCTTTATCGTATCGGATTTGATTTTCTCCGAATTCAGAGGATCTGATTGTTTTTGACGTATTCCATCTAAATTTCACATTATTTGCATTCGCACCATTGCCCTCGAACTGCTAGAGGTTCTTTTTCTCTGTTTGGTTGCTGGGAAAACCGCGGAAAAGTAAAGGGATGAATAAATAAAAAAAAAAGTCACAATAAAAATTTGACGTTCTATTTTTTCCAGCAATTTTATTTTATTTTATTTTGGTTTTCGAGAGATGGAAGTGAGGAATAATGAAAGGATATTTGAATTGACCAAGTTGCGTCTCCACAATAGAAAAGACTGACAATGTCGGTGAATATATATATGTATGTATATGTATGTATGTATGTATGTTTGTGGTTTCTCTTGTGTTATATAATTAATTTGAAGTTTAGGATTCATGTTCTGTTTTTTTCCTTTCCTACATTTTTTTGGTGGCCCAATGGACTGTCATTCCAAAGATGTTTTTGTTTGATTTTTATACATTGGCTGATGATTCTTTCTATCGTACAATTTTTCTGAACCTGAATTTTGTTTGCTTTTCTGAAGAATGTATTGTGGGCTTGACTAGTGTGGAAGTGAAGAAAAAATTAAATTGAAGTTACCTACAGTTCTATTTTTGTGGTTTCCGAGAAAATGAGAAAATGAGCTCAATTGAACCTTGGACTTTCATTATCTTGAGTTTCCCGATGATTCTTAGTATCCTGTTTGATAGATGTCCTGTTTTCTGTTTTTAGAGCGGAAAATAGTTTTAACATCTATAAAAAGGAAAATGAAAGAACTATAAAAGACTTCTATTGAAGATCTATTGTTTTATAAAAATAAGTGGCATTTTAAAGAATGGTGGGCTCTCTTTCTTTAGAGGATTGTAGCTATTATAGTTGGTTTTCACTTTTCTTGTTTGTATACTTGTGGTATGCCATGTTCGTCGCTTTAGCTTGACACATTTATATTTTTCTTAACATAAATACTTTTATTTGCCTATCAAAGTAAAAGAATTTAAAAAATTGAGGTGCTAAAAATTTTTTACAACTTCAAATTTAAAAATTTTTGAGAGTAATTTTAATGATACAAGGGGTGAGAGATGCTCCAACATTTTGAGTATGTTAGCCAGTGAGAAGAGTAGCTGTGAGGCAGGAAAGACATTATTATGGAAGGGGGATAAGAAGGGTTTGTATACTATTAGGGCTAATGTGGCCCATTTGGAAGGCGACTTTGGAAGGCCTGCTCCCCCGAATATGCTATGCAATAGCTGTGTGCCTCCCAATGTATGCTTCTTTGCTTGGGAAGTGTGTTAGGGGGAAGTTCTCACCATGGAGCATCTTAAAAAGAGGGGCTTTCAGCTGGCCAGTAAATGTCCCTTGTGTGGTAAAGCCGAAGAGGAGCTGAATCATCTTCTAATCAACTCCGTCGATTCAGTTTGTGAGCCTCATCTCTATCAGAGTCTAGCATGGGTTTGCCTTTCTCGACATGACCCGTTGGGCCGGGACCTTTTCCCATAAGAGAAAGGGCAAGAAAATTCGGAGGCACCCTTGCCTTCAATGTTAGCATGTTAGTTTCGGGCCGGGTGTACGAGGAGGAGGAGGGTTCTTTTGTGTATTCTCTAGGTCTTTCTTGCGGGTGGTGGGTGTTTTTGGCATCGTTTTTGTACATGCCAATCCTTTCCATGTATGCTCCCTGTATACTTTGGGGCAAACTGACTCTCTCCACTTTTTTTGTTATTAATATTAATATATATTGCTCATAGTTTTAGTTTGGAACTATGTGATCCCCTCCAAAATTAGCTTTTTCGCTTGGGAAGCTTCCTGGGGAAAAGTGATCACCTTGGATCAACTAAAACGTCGCGGAAGAGCCCTTGCGAACAGATGTTGCCTTTTTGAAGAGGATGAAGAGACAATAGACCATTTGTTAATTGATTGCAAGGTAGCTAGGATGCTTTAGGACCTTTGGGTCTTTTTGTGCTCATTATTCAGATTTTTCAATGCAAGAAGGAGCTGCCAGGTTAAAAAAACGAAAAACTGATGGTCAAGCCCTTTATGCCTTTTCTCTGACTTTTATGGCGGGAAAAAATAGGGTGGTGTTTCTGATAACTAGGGTCACTTCAACGCCAAAAAATTAAATCTATTTCTTAGCAATTTGTGAATTGACAAATTTCAGATAGTGTTGTTAACACGAATTTTTGTGGATTTTTTGTCGCTTGGTGTAGGTGGTAGGGTTGTTTGCTTTTGTCGGGCGGTAGGTTCTTCCTTGGTTCCTTTGGTCTCCTGTTCACTTCTTTGTAAAATTTTTGGAACTTTGGTTCTTTTTGTTCTATACTAAAATAGGTGGTGTTTGATTAACTGGAGTCACCAACGTCAAAAAATTAAATTCCTATTTCTAGCAATTTGTGGAATTGGGCATATCTGTATAGTGTTGTTAACACGAATTCTTTTGTGGATTTTTTGGCTTGGCTTAAAGCGAGGTAGGGTTGTTTGCTTTTTGTCGGGTTTGCAGGCTCTTCCTGGTTCCTTTTGTCTCTTGTTCACTTCTTGTGTACTTTTGAACCCTTGGTTCTTTTTGTTTACACGTTTTTTTTATCGATTAAAAAAATTGCCTACAGTTTACTATAAAGAAAATAAAAACAATGATATAAGGTAAGCTTATACTTTTTGTGTAGTAGATTATTGATTTATTTATTTCTTGATAGAAATAGGAAATGTCCAAGAAAAAGCCTTAGTTGTTTATTTTAATTTTAGAAGTAACTATTAAAATTAAAATTCAAATGTATCTATTTTTTCTTTTCTTCTTTGTTCTTGGCAATGCGACTATTTGACTTGGTAAAGATTTGGCTTCATTTGAACTTCATTTGGTATAGAAAAATATTTTGCAATTCAATTTGATTACATATGAGAAAGTTATGCTCTTTCCTTTTGGCCTTTCTTGCCTCACAATATCTTCTTTACCACTCTTCTAGGTTAATAACATTTGGTGAAGCAATTGGCTTGAGATGGAAAATTTTGATGGATTGCCTATTTCTACTGAGAAATCTGTGAGTATATTAATATCATTAAAATGTCAGTGATATCTTTGAGTTGCTCATACTTAACATTCTTTCTTATTCTTTATTAAGATGTTAGAAGCTATATTATATGGTACCATCTTCCATTTGTGTTGTTAAAAGTTGATGTATTAAAACTTTAGAGTAGTATTATCAAATGGATATGGTTCTTTTCACTGAATATCATCTTAGCTGTCAAAAAATAAAAATGGTTTGGCAGTGTTACCTTGGTAAATGGAATGAGATAGGTGTCATCTCGGTATCTATTAGTGTCAAACTTGTGGATATATAGAAGTTAGATTGATGAGAAACTGTTGTATAGGCATACTAAATTTGCACTTGTAATCATCAAGATGCAAAAGATTAAAATAGAGAATGAAATAAATGCTAATGTATGGTGTGTTGGTCATTTAAAGTAAGTCGGTAGAAGTTCCTGAAATCTTTATGGAAACTATTTGGTATTTCTCTCTAGTGCCGATATCTAAGGACTATTGGGTTCTCCTTTGAGTTTGATATTCAAGATTTGGCACGATGCTTATTGTTCTGTTTGGAGGGAAAATGAGCTTGTGGTGGTGGAAACACTTTATATTATTATTGTTATTATTTTTTATAACCGTGGATGTCCGGGCCAGCTTGCGTGCACTCGACTAATCTTACGGGTCCTGAAGTTAACAGCTGGGTATAACCTCCGTGGCCTTGAGGGGACTCGAACAAGTGATCATTGAGTAATCGTCTCATCATCTCACTGAAACCCAGCTACCATTCGTGGTTAATTTCTTAGATTACGTAAATATATTTTCCTAAGATTTTGGCTCAGAAAAATCTTGTGGTAGAATAGTTTTCCAACCTAGAAGGAAAAAGGAGCCCTAGGAGGAGGCTGATAGCTTGATGGTTGAGATACTGACTTTGTTGTAAGGTATAAAATGTGAGGTGAGAGATCATTAGGTATTGGTAATATCTAGTGCAAGAAGATTCAGTCACTGTTCTTAGGATTTCAAGTGAAGTGAGGGTTTAAAATTGAGGGTGGGCTTGCAATTTATTTATTTTTTGATAGATGAACAAATATAAAATCTTATATTAGAGAAAAAGGGAAGATCCCAAGGTATACAGGAAGAATACAAGGTTTCAAATCAGGAGTTTGGCAGTTTGAAGCCTTTGTATTTCCTATAAAAAAAAAAAAAATACAGAGGCTCCAAACTGCGAAGCCACAAAAACAGGGGAAACAGAAAAATATACCCGCCCCTATACACAACCCAAAGAACTCAAAAAATCAGTAATGTCTAGAGATTGAAAATCTGTAATGCCCCTGGCTCCAAGACCAAAGAGTGTAAACCTAGTGGTTTTTCATCCTTGAGCTGAGGGCACCAAGATCTTCAAAGACTCGCCTTGTTTCTCTCCTTCCAAATAATGCAAAAAAGGTAGATGGGAGCTGCCATCCATAACTTTTTTTAACTTTTTACTTGCAAAAGAGTCTTGCCACCCTGCCAAAGTCTCTCTTACTGAACCTGAGATCACCCAATTGACACAAAAAATAGTGAACAGCAGGGTCCAAACATCCTAAACCTTTGTACAAAACAACAGCAAGTGATTGATATTTTCCTACTCCTTACCATAAAGGGGGCATCAGTTAGCTGGATGTTTCCCCTTTTCTTGAATTGATCCAAGGTTAGAACTTCCCACACCAAGCTTCCCAAGCGAAGAAGCTAACTTTTGTAGGAATACACGAGTTCCAAACCAAATTTCTGGGAAAATGCCCCTCATTTTCTCACCACAAAGAGAATTGACTTCACCAAATAACCATCTTGAAGCTGTCCAGACCATCACATCCTTTGCCTTTGAACAGATCCTTTTCCCTTGTAAAGTAAAAAGAAGGCTGCACACCTGTTCCAGCTCCAGTAATTAAAAGCCCTAATGAATCTGGGGTTCCAGCCCGCAACCTCCCCAGAATGGTCCCAGGTTTATGCAACAAAAGCACCTTTCGAGACTGCCATAGTGTAAAAGAGGCGGGAAAGCCAATAACCCATGATCTAACCCACACCATTTGTCTTCCCAAAATGAATTCTCCTCCCATCTCCCACGGCAAACTCACTGAAATCCCTTTAGAGCAGTAGCTTCTTCTCAGCCATCCCTTCCATAAATCCTATTCCATGCGCCCTCCCCATTTCTCTTTTGAGAGAACCAGCCCCCCTTCTCCACACCATATTTCAAGCTGATCATTGTCTAGCAAAGGATTTTCCTCCATAGAACCTCCCTTTTCATTTTTGTGAAGAACAACCTTCCAATTCACAAGCAAGGTGAGTTTTCTTTTCAAGGGCCTCCCCAAAGGGAAGCCGAATTTTTTCAAGCCTCACCACTTTTTCTTAGAACGCGATCATAGATAGATTGTGGGCTGAGGTAATTTTTTCCAAATTGCTTCTAATAGACTGCTGTTGTCACTTAATGCAAAGGGGGATTATCTTCTTCCACCGTGATTCTAGAGGTCGGTGCTTGTCTCCCACCGCCCCACATTCTCAGTTGTCTTTCTTCTCATGGCCTCATCCAAATCTTTCTAACCTAACCCTTTCTTCCGGCCAATTTTATTTGAAATCAAAAGCCCCACCAAAGGTAAAGGCCTTAGCTTGGTTAGTAGCTTAAGAAGGTAAATACCACTAATATGCTACAAGGAGAAGACCCCACAAATCTCTTAGTCCACATTGGTGTATTTTATGCAAAAGGAATGGTGAATCAGTTGGATCATCTCTTTGCATTGTCCAAGAATACTGTGGCTATGGCAATGCTGGTTCGCAGTAGCTAATTCTGGGAGTGGGTACCACCTATGCCTTTCCTATTTGGGAGGATTCTTCATATGTCATTATGCATTTCCTTACTTTATTTGTCATTGGAAAGGTAAAAGAAGTCCTAATCATGAAGTGTGCATCAATACACTTGCTTGCTAAATGTTGATGTTCAATTAAATCGGAATATTTATTACTGCTTTGTGAGCTAAGTTTGACATTTTCAGTTTTCCCCCATGATCTCCTTATCTTTCACTTGTCCCTTTATGTTCAATACAGTATCTAAGGGAAGACCTTTCAAGAATAGATGAGAGTTGGGCTGCTACACGTTTTGATTCACTACCTCATGTTGTCCATATTTTGACATCCAAAGATCGTGAAGGTGAAGCACAGCTTTTGAAGGAGCAAAGTGACATGGTCAGGAAGTTGTGGATGGCTGCGCTTTATTATCATAGTGGATTCAAATAAAGCAAATCCAAAATTATTCTCAGGTATCATCTTCTTCATCTTCTATGTTATTATTGTTCTTGTTCTTGTTTCTTTTTCTTCTTATCTTTTGAGTGCATCAATTTTCAATTTCTTGCATATTAAATCTTGATGTCAAGGAAGGTTTTTTGAATATATTTCTAGGCAAATTTTTAAATTGATATGAACATTATTATTATTTCATATGTTTGTTTGTTATTTTTCATAGGCAAATAGGGAATTTCAAGCTAATAATTGCCAAACCATAGAGGCTCCAACTTATGTGCACATGATGACATGATGTAAACAAGAAGCACCCCAAGCCTAAGTGGAGAAATGTCTGTAATCAGTTATAGAAGAACTTATACCAAAGCTGAACGTATCTATAAAATCTATAGTGATTAACCGCAACCGTTGAAAATAAATTTGATGGACAATTCTTCCTTCTGTAGAGATTTTAGAATGCCTTGTTGCACTTTAAGGAACACCAATAAATGCTACAAGAAGCCATTCTTTCTCTTTTTTTGATAAGTAAAAATTAGTATATTGGAAAGAAATTCGCTGAGTTGCGACTAAAGGAATCTGAAGAAGGGCGAAAACCCCCTCTAAGTTGAACAAAAAAAGCCCAGTATACAAAAAGCCTCTTGCCTCACTTGCACTGACCAATCGAAAGCAACTAAGATTGAAGGATGTCATTCTTTATAAACAACTTAGGTGGTGTTTGTTTTTTACTAACTTAATCTTGAATAGAACTTTTTTTAGCTTAATGTTGAATAGTACTTAATAGCATTAAGTATTAAGTTCATTTGTTTTTAACATTAGGTAGCGAATAAAGGATGTTAACGAGATGGATTATTTCGGGTTCTCCTGCCTCGCTCTTAATGAGACGAGTTTGATTTAATTGTAATCGGGTTTTTAGCATGTATTATTACTCCCGTCCCGCCCAGATTATATTTTAAAAATAATTATTTATTATTTTATTTTATACTTTAATATTAATAATAATAATAATAATAATAATTAGAATGTTTTTTAATAAATAATTTATAAAAATTCATAATATTTTATTTTTATAGAAATATATTAATTTTAATATAATAAAAATAAAAATAAAAACAAAAACAAAAATCAAATATAAGCAGGAAGAGTTTGTGAATTTTTCATCCACCGCGCTTACGTTTAATTTTTAAATAAGACAAGTTTGAGAATTGAAAAACCTCATGACCGGGTCGGGATAGGCCAAATCACAATCCCAAACCCTCAAATTGTCATCCCTAGTAGTGTGTATTGCTAGCTCTTCTTCTTGTTGAGTGCTTGATGGAGATTTTTTCTTATTTTTCGTGAAAAGTAAACTTGTAATAGAAAAAGCCAAATATTTTCACTTTTTCTATTCAGAACTTTTAAAAAATTTCAGCAATAAAGTCATGAAAATTTAAAACAACGACTTAATCTCTTGGCGAATAGCTTTGTATTAAGTCAAAAAACAAACACCACCTTAGTCTTGGACCAAGGACGATTAACAAAAGAAAATTTGAGTTTCCGTATTGACAAAACATCATTCCTAAAAACAATCTCATTCCTAGCTTTCCAGATGGTCCAAAACAAACAAGATGACCTTGCTTACCACACCTTCCTCCACTTCTTACTCAGTAAAGCTGCTCCAACTCAAGAGGAGATTTCCCCTGCCATGAGGAGATTCTCTCAAGTGGTTGATGATTTGGAATTAAAAGACCTCCCCCTTAAGGTAGGTCGTTTCACTTGGAGTGGGGGCTTAAATGATCAGAGGGTGACTAGGTTGGATTGTTTTTTGATCTCAAATGACTAGGATAGCCTTTTTGGTGGGGTGATACAACGCATTCTTACAAGACCAACCTTTGGCCATTTCCCTAATTTGATTGAGGGGGGTTAGGGGGCTAGCTAGAGGCCCATCCCCTTTCTGTTTTGAGAATTTGTGGTTGAAGGAGAATGGTTTTAAGGACTTGGTCAGGAGCTGGTGGCAATAGTTGGATTTCAATGGCACAAGTAGTTTCATTCTTGCTTAGAAATTGAAGGCTATCTAAAGAAAGCTAAAAACTTGGAACAAAGAAATATTTGGAACGGTGGAAACTAGTAAGTGTTCAACCCCTAATATGTTGCTTTTGGGATGAGTAGGATAGATGCAAAGTGCTAGAGGCTGATGAGATATGTTTAGAGAAAAGGAATATAGTGATTCTCATTAATTTAAAAAGGAGGAAACATACATATTTATACTGTAGTGTTAGGGCAAAAAATGAAACAGAGTTAGAGTCTAATTAGGAGACTAAAGAAAGAAGGAAAAGAATTCTAAATGGATTAGGAGACTAAACCTTAACACTCCCCTTCAAGTTGGAGCATATAGGTCAAAAGCACCAAGCTTGTCACATATATATATTTTATCTTAGGACCTTTAAGAGACTTAGTGAAGGTATCTGCTAGTTGGTTATTAGAGTTAGCCAAAAACTAAGCGGTCATGCATCGATGCAATCTTCTCTACGATAAAGTGCTTGATCCACTTGATGTGTAGTCCTCATGGAAAGCGGGTTAGATGAAATATGCAAGTCGGCTTGATTATCACTTATAAGTTTCGTTTGTTCATCATTTCCAAATCTTAGCTCTTGGAGGAGATGCTTCAACCATATGAGTTCACATGTTGCTAAGGCCATAGATCGATATTCGTTTTCAACACTAGATACGCTACTATGCCTTGTTCTTACTCTTTCACGTATTAAGTTACCTCTAATAAACACACGATACCTGATGTAGAGCGGCATACGTGGTGAACACGCCGTGCGTATCAACTGCGTGACAATGCGGGTATGACCTTTATTCTTATACAACACCCCTTGACTTGGAGTTCCTTTGACATATGAAGATTCTGACTGCGGCATCTAGTAGCTATCCTGAGGTGATTGTGAGCCCGACAACTACGCTCACGGGAAAGAATTGTCGGTGAGTGATAGTGAGATCTTCGGTTCTGGTCGTCGATATCTCACTTGGATCTTGTGAAGCTCCCCTTACCTGGTCTGAGTTTGATATTCGGATCCATAGGAGTGTCTATAGGCTTCTGGAGTCAACATGCCGATTAATGCATAATATATCAAGGCATACTTCCTGCGAGAAATAATCACTCGAATTAGGCGAGCTCGATGCCTGAAATACTTGAGTTTTCCTAAGTCTTTTTTAAATTAATTTGAAGAAGTGTTGTTTGAGTTTAGAATCTTAATCTAGTCACTTTGCTTGTAATGTGATATCGTTTCTGTAAAACAACCAAGTCAATCTGTTTGTCTAGTAGATGAATGATGATAAATGAGATGATGCGTTGTCTTTGGATAAATGCCAAACTCTTGAACCATTGTTTGAGGCCGGCTAAACGAGGCTCGGGGAGGCATTTTAGACCATATAAGGAACAACGAAGTTTGCATACCAAATCGGATCCCTCCTGAGCAACAAAACCAGACAATTGCTCCATATAAACCTCCTCGGCGAGATCACTATGAAGGAAGACATCTTGATATCCAACTGAAAAAGAGGCCATGAGCGCATAGCAGCCATATAATGAAGTAAGCGAACATAGGCAATCTTGGCCACCTGAGAAAAAGTATCTTGGCAACCAAACGGGCCTTAAGCCTATCAATCTTGCCATCAAGTCCCACCTTCACTGTATAAACCCAATGACAACCAACGGGAGACTTGACAGGAGGAAGAGTGACAAGCTACCATGTGCCATTGGAGGAAAGAACATCCATTTCCTCAGCCATTGCCTATTTCTAGCTCGGATGAGAGAGAGCCTCACTAGTGCTTTTAGGAGTGGAGATAGAAGACAAGGTGGAAACAAAGGCAAAATAGGGTAAAGATAAATGATGAAAGATGAAAATTATAAATAGGATTGTGGGTTAGAGTAAATGGGTATATTTTGGATAGCAATCGGTGGGTTATTGGAGGCGGTTCTTTGAGGCTTGGAAGCGAGGAGATGGTGCGGCATAGAGATGATTCAATAGAGGCCTGTAGGGGATGAGGGACGGCGAAGTATAGGCACGAGAGTGGTCGAGGCACGACATTTGTAGGTGGAGAAGGGAAATCGGGAGATAGAAAGACAAGAGGAATATATAAGACATTTGGAACAGGAGGACGCGCTGAAGAGGAGAAGAAAGAGGAATCCTCAAAGAATGTGACATTAGTAGAGATAAAGTAGCGATTAGTGTCGAGAGAATAACAACGATAACCCCTTTGAAGGCGAGAATAACCTAAGAAGACACATTTCGTGGCTTTGGTTGAGAGTTTGTCTTGCTCAAGAGTGAGAATATGAACAAAATAGACAACCAAAGACATGAGGAGGGAAACAAAAAAGAGGTTGATTAGGTAGTAAGACAGAATGAGGGATCAAAGGACGACATACGATTAATCAAATAACATGTAGCTAAGATAGCATCCCCCCAAAAAAGGTCGAGGAACCTTATGATGGAGGAGGAGAGTGCGAGCAGTCTCAACTAAATGACGGTTCTTATGCTCAACCACTCCATTATGTTGAGGAGTGTAAGCACAAGATGATTGGTGAAGAATCAGCAGAGGAAGACATAAAAGAAGGGTGGCGTAAGAGAAATGTTGCCTTATTACTTGTTAAATACAAATAGAAGTATTGAATTAGTGCGGATTTGTATGAAATTTTTGAAGATAAATAACTCTATTTCCGAGTTTTTCATTAAAAATAACCAATTATATCGAGAATAATCGTCTATAAAAGTAATAAAGTAACGAAATCCTAAAGTAGATGTAGACGTAGAAGGATCCTAAACATTACTGTGGACAAGCTCAAAAGGAGACTTTGTCTGAGGATCTAAGCGCTTTGGGAACAAGACATGGGTATGTTTTCGAAGCTAACATGACTCACACTTAAGCGAAGATAAACTAGAAAAATGAGGAACCAGCTTCCGAAACTTGGAGAGGCTTGGATGACCGAGACGACTATGGAGGAGGAGAGGAGCGTCCGTGGAAGTGCAAGTAGTGGAACAAAGAGGCGAGCTGAGGTGAAAGAGGCCTTATGACCCATGTCCTATGCTAATGCGTCTTCTGCTGTGCCCGGTCACGCAAGGTTCTGAGTTGTGTGAAAAAGTAAGTACATAATGAAGGTCACGGGTTAACTTACTAATGGAAATAAGATTAAAAGGAAAATTAGGAACATAAAGTACAGGGGTAAGGGACAAGGAAGGAGGGGACAAGCCGAGCTAATGCCTTTAGCTATATGATTTGAGTACCTTTAGCTATGGTAATAGGGGGTAAAGGAGACGGAAAGGTAAGAGAAGAAAAAATGTCTTTATTACCAGAGATATGATTTGAGGCTCTAGTATCAAGGATCCAAGGTGTAGATGAATGTGTAAGGCAAGTAGAGACATTACCGGTCTGGGCAACAGAAGCAAGGGAGGAAGATTTGGCTACTTGAGGTGAGGCAGAGGTACTCCTACATGTCGTCGGCGTGGAATGACCCTTTGAGGTGTGGGAGGAGCTTCACCAGGCATAACTCAAACTTCTTTGAATGATCGAGAAGGTGAAATTTAAATATGAATAGTATGGTGAGGTTGACCATATAGCGATAGCATCGATCACGGGTCGTATCGATCCTATGGCTGATATGTGCATTGAGGCGTTTGTCCTCTACCTTAGTTGCTATCATGTCCACATCTGGAATCACTTCGAGAATGAAACTAAGAAACCATCACAGAAGTATCTAGTGTAATCTCAGATCGCATGGATTGAGTGGTAGTGGATGTATGGCGAAGTAACTGAGCAAGAGCCTCATCAAAGTTTGGAACAACTGCTCTAGTGAGTATCTGTTTCCAGATGTTCTCAAAATATGGCTCGAGGTTAAGCAGAAAAATAATCATAAGGCCTTGATCCATCTTGGACAATGATCTGAAGTATTAGTAGACTTTGGCAAGATAGGGATAAGTTCATCCTTAAGAATGAGACATTCATTCTGTAAGAAGATATATCCATACCGAGCTGTTTCAAATTGGCAATGGAGGATATTACTTAGTAGAGACGTTGAATATCATTAGTGTACAGTTTCTTCACCTGATTCCAGAGAGTGTAGCAAGTTTTATAGGCCCCAATATTATATAGAGTCTTAGCATCTATAGATTGCCGAAGAATATTGCATTGTAAATCATTGGTTTTTTTCCATTGAGTACGTTTATCTTCAGGAATACTTGTGTCCGCAATAGTAAGATGATCCTCACAACTATTACCAATAAACGAGGTTTCACCAAGGTTCGCCCATGGTGATAATTTTCGCTCCGTGGGTTTATCAAGGTAATCATAGGAGTTCCAAATACAAAAAAATTAAAAGTCGACATTTTTTATTTAGTAGAGACGTCTTTCGATCCTTAGAGATGAGAAATTAGTAGAAGGTCAATATAATCAATGAAACAACTCCCAGGAGTCTTGAAGATGTCGTGAGATTTAGAAAACACAAAAGCAGTGAGACTGGCGATAGAATGGCTCATAAACAGTGGTCGGAGGGAAAAAAGTGGAAAAGGAGGGCTTTTCAGGGGACGATGGGGTGCGTGGAGTGGCTGAATAGGCTCGTCGAGTGTGACACTTCTTTGGAGGAGCGCGTGGCAAAACAATGCCTCTCGTTTCGCCATGTGCCAGCGCGTGAATTTTAGCGCTAGACCAGAGATTGGCGCGTGTGGAGGTATTTTCCGGTGAGTATTCCACCATAAGGTAGATCGGAGAGAGGCGATCCTATTGGTGTGCTTGTCGGCCGGAATGGAGGTTGTTGGAAAAAGTCGTCGGTGACAAAGTATTTCGACGGTGGCTATGGGTTGCTGGAATTGACCACATGATGAAACCCCTAACCCTAGTATTCTCAAACTCTTTTATTACTCTGATATCATGTTAAGAGAAATGAATACACTGATTCTCATTAATTTACAAAGGAGGAAACGTACATATTTGTACTTTAGTGTTAGGAAAAACAAAGTTAGAGTTTAATTAGGTTACTAAAGAGAGAAGGAAAAGAATCCTAAATGGATTAGGAGACTAAACCTTAACAAGATAGAAACATAGTCATTTGAAGCGCAAGGCGCATCATGGACTAAAACCCTATTGGGGCCTTGAGGCACACATTTTTTTAAGTGAGGCGCACCATATGTCAAATATATATTTTCTTATTCTTATGATGGTTGTTTCCTATTTTTACATGACTTTCTCGCAATTTCTTGGCTATTTTAGTAGATTTTTTGCTTCTTCTCCTCTCCTATAAGGATTATAGAGTAGTTGGGAGGGTTAGGGCTTCTTTTGGAGTTGAAACATGGTAGAAATGAGGTTGGAGGGGCTGAAATCCAAAAATCAGGCATCTAGAGGCCAACGGCGTTTGGGTCCAAGACACGTTGTTTGGTGCTTGGCTAGAGTTTTGTTTGTTTTGTTTGTTTGTTTTTTTAGCTGAGGTATAACTTCAAGCAGCGTCGTTTTGGTCTTAAAAAGAAAAATATATACGGCCAAAATAACGTCGTTTTTGGTTGTTATTCGAGGAAAAAAAAAAGCCTAGGGCTTCTGCGTGCTTGACAATGGAGAAAATGTAAGAAGAAGAAAGAAGAAAGAGAAGGAGAAGAAGAAGAAAGAAAAAAAAGGAAAAAAAACCTTAAAATGCTTGAGCGGCGTTGCTTGGGAGTGGTGGCACGAGCTCGCATGCTTGGCTGCGCCTTTGATAACTATGGATAGAAGCCAAATGTGCAACAAAGTAGGACTACAAAAATGGGTCTTATTGAAAGAAATCTCTTGGAGACAGAAGTTGAGGCAAATCTAGTTAAAATAAGGGGATAGGAACACATGTTTCTTTCATCAGATGACAAATTCCAATAGGAGGAAAAATCATCTTTCTAAGATTAAGATCAATGGTTCTTGGGCTTTAGAAGAAGCTAAGATTAAGCAAGGGGTGTCTAGGGCTTTTCAGCAGCTCCTCCAAGATGAAAAGGACTGGCATCCTCCCTCAATGGGATAGTTTTTGTCAGCTTGGATGTTGTAGAGGCTGCCAGCTTGGAAGTGTCTATTACCGAGGAGGTGATTTATGCTGCCTTAATGGAATTGAATGGAGACAAGGCTTCCAAGCCCAGATGACTTCACTTTAGCTTTTTGGCAATTCAATTAGGATTTTTTAAAGTGCGAAATTTTGGGTATGTTCAATGAGTCCATGAGCAAGGGAAGATTTGTGCTAAGTTTAAGAAACTCAACTTTCATTATGCTAATTCTAAAAAAGGGAGCAGTTGAGGACCTTAAAGACTTTAGGTCAATAAGCTTGGTGGGTAGTCTTTACAAATTATTAGCTAAGATGCTAGCTAATAGGTTGATAAAAGTTATGAGCAAAGCGATGTCTTTAGCCTAGAATGCTTTTGTAGAAGGGATACAATCCTTGACACCTTTGCCAATGAGGTGATTGATTTCAGGTTGTGAAAAAAGAGGGTTCTTGTGTATGCTGGATATTGAGAGAGAAACATATGGTCACTTGAATTTAAAGCGCGTATTTCAAGTTTTGGGACGTATAGGTTGGGTGAAAATGGACAGCTTGGATGAAATGAATTGGATTTCCTCAACCTATTTTTTAGTTTTATGGAATGGAAGTCCATTAGGATTTTTTAAAAGCTCTAAAGGTTTGAGGCAAGGGGACTCTTTGTCACCCTATTTGTTTGGAATTAGGATGGAGGTGCTCTCTAGACTCATTAATAAGGCTGTTTTGAGAGGTTTTCTCTTAGGCTATAACTTTAAAAAAAGAGGGAGAGGAAGTGGTGCATTCTCATTTGCTTTTCGCCAATGACACTCTAATCTTCTGCAAAGATTCTCATGATGAGATGGATTACGTAAAAATTTGGATGCTTATGTGGTTGAGAAGCAATCTAGGTTTGAGAAGTTAATTTGGAGAAAAGTGCTGTTACTAGTGAGAGAAAGCGTGAATGCGGGTTTGGCCTTGGAATCGGGTTGTAAAGTTGGGACCTTTCCCACTTCCTATCTTGGGCTGCCTTTAGGTGTTTTTCACAAGTTAGTGACTATTTGGGATACAGGGTGGAGAGAGGTATTGTAAAGCGTTGTGAAAGAACTTATATTTCTCATGGGGGAGACTCGCTAATAAGGAATTACCTTGTTTAGCATACCTGTTTACATTGTGTCTTTATTTCGTATGCTGAGTGTGGTGAAACAGAAGCTAGAGATAGTCCAAAAGAGATATCTTTTGGGGAGGGCGCTTAGAGGAGAAGACACATCTTGTGAGGTGGAAGACGGTTTGTATGGATAAAGAAAGGGTGGTTTGGGCATCAGAAGTCTTGCCTTCTAGCAGTTTAATTGGGAAATAGTGAAGACTGACATTATGAGGATGTTAAAGGATTTCTTTGAGCGAAAATTTTGTGAAGAACCTAAACACCACGTTTATAGTTATGGTGCCGAAAAAAGGGGGGCAGAGGAGTTTAAGGATTATAGGTCGATAAGCTTGTTGGGAAGCCTATACAAGCTTATTGCAAAGGTCTTAGCAAATAGATTAAAGAGGGTTATGCGCAGTTTGATAAATGAAGCCCTAAATGCATTTGTCGAAGGTAGATAGATTATGGATGCTTCACTGTTGGCAAATGAAGTGATAGATACCATGCTAAAAAGGAAGGAAAGAGGGGTCTTGTGTAAGCTGGACATAGAAAAAGCCTATGATCAGATAAACTGGGATTGCATCATAAAGATTCTAATAAAAATGGGGTTTGGAGCTAAGTTGGTCAATTGGGTAAAGAGATGCATTTCAATTGCATCTTCCTTTGTGTTGGTAAATGGTAGCCCAACAGGGTTTTTCAATAGCTCTAGAGGCTTGAGGCAAGGGGATCCCCTTTTCCCATATCTGTTTATCATTGTCATGGAGGTTTTTTCCATCCTCGTGGATAAGGCTGCCTTTGGGGGTTTCAGGCTTCAAAATCATGGAAAGGTTGGGTGAGGAGTTGTAGATTACTCTTGTGGATGACAACCCTTCCTGGAAAGATCTAATTAAGTTGAAATATGAGCTGGAAGAAGGGGGCTGGTTCTCAGCGGAGCCTAAGGGAGGTTTTGGGGTGGGCCTTTGGAAGGATATTAGAAGAGAAGCTCAGCAGCTGAAACAAGATTGTAAGCTCATGCTAGGTGATGGGGGTCGAATTAGATTTTGGGAGGATAAATGGTTTGGAGAAATCCCACCTTGTGATCAATTCCCAACATTGTATCTTTGTGGAGTTTGCCTCAAAAGGGCTAAATTAGGAGAGGTTTGGGACACTACGAGAGCGAAGGAGGATGGAACTGAGATTTATCGGTAGATTCGGCTTGATTGGGAAATGGAAGAAATACAAAGACTTATCAGCCTGATTAGCAGCAAAAAAATCTCTTAAAGGGAAAGATACAGAATTTTTTGTTTAGTGGATAAGAAAGGCTAGTACACAATTAAAGCTAATTATGGGCACTTGGAAGGTGATACCTCGTTAGGATTATCAGACGGAACTAATTTGGAACAATTGCATTCCCCCTAAAGTGAGTGTGTTCATTTGGGTGGGGTAAGGTACTGACCATGGATCAGCTGAAAAAAGGGGATTCCAGTTTGCAAGCAGATGTCCCCTTTGTAAAGAAGATGAAGAGACTATAGACTATCTCCTACTCCATTGCCCTTTAGTTTGGGGCTTTTTGGTAGCCATCCTTTCCTTGTCAGGAGTGGTTTGGGCATGTCCTCCCTTGGTTAAAGAGTTGATGTTGGCATGGACAACCTTCCCCATTAGAATGAAAGCTAGAAACATGTGGAAGGCAGCTCTTCCTCGCCTTCTCTGGGTGATCTAGAAGGAAAGAAACAAGGTAGTCCTTGATAATGATAGTTTCTCTCCCACTAGATTGAGACATTCTTTCATAACTTACCTCACTTCTTGGGCGAGATGAATTTATGAGGGGAGTACTCTATTGTAAGCTTGCTTATGTGTATTCTCTAATTGCTTCTAGCCGTTTTGGTTTAGGTAGGTTGGTATACTTCCTCTACTCATCTCTTTTTGTTTTTCTTTCCTTTATGTACTCCTTGTTTGCTCTAGGGCTTTTTTGTCAATATATTACTTAGCTTGCTTATCAAAAAAAAGAAAGTCTTTCCTTAGTGAATAAGGCACTTCTCTACAAGTGGAATTGGAGATTTGTAATTAAAAATAGCTCCCTCTGGGATCTAGTGGTAAGCCCAAATATGGGGTAGAAGAGATTGGGTGGTATGCAGGAGTAATTATGGAGTGGAGCTTTGGAAAGTTATTAGAAATGGCTTCCTTGCTAACTGGTTATTCAAGGCTTTGCCATTGGTGATGGGAGAAGGGTTTGTTTTTGGGATGACTTTTGGTATGGTACAGCCCCTTTGTGTGTCACTTTTTCCTCTTTGTACAATGTGACTACCTCTAAAGGGGGTTGGGTAGCAGATTTTTGGACCCAATATGGAGTGATGGGGGCCTTGAACACACGCTTTACTAGATCCTTTAATGATTGGGAGCTAGATCAAGTGTGCAGTTTTTTATCTACCATCCATGTTAAGAGGGTGATTCCTGAAGAAAAGGATGGATTAGTTGCAATCTGTCCAAGGAGAACTACTTCTCAGTTAAATCCATCTTAAGTTTTTTCACTTGAGAACTGTGGTGCGGAAGAGTTTTGACACTGGACCAGTTAAAAAAAAGGGGTAGACATCTTGCTAATAGATGCCCCCATAAGTAGAGACTTATGAGACTTTTTGTTTGCCCTTTTTGGAATCTCTTGGGACCTTCCCTGCTCAGCTAGGGAGGCTTTAATTAGTTGGAGGAGCTCCTTTGCAAGAAGGTTCAGATGGCAGCTCCTATTTGCTTTTGGACAATTTGGAGAGGAAGGAATAGGGCGGTGTTTGAAGATGTGGAAGTTACTGCTCAAGGACTAAAACAGTCTTTTGCTTTTGCTCTTTGGTCTTGGGCTAGAGTTCTTACTGATTTTGATTCTTGTAGTGAAACTGGTTTTTTTGTGTTCTTTGGGGACTGTACAGGTGTGCTCTTGGGGCTGGTATTCTGAACAGGTATCTTTGGGGTTCCCTGTCTTGAATTAGAAGGCCAAATATGACTGTGCCAACCCAAGACCTCACAGCAATGTAGGCAAACCTGTGGTTTGATCCTAATTGCTGTTGTCTAGCACTCAGTCCTAAAACGAAGTAGCTCTGGGGTTCCTCGACTTTCATGGCCAAATAAAATTTGAAGTTCTTTCTCTCTCCTAAATTTGATGCCATTTTTGGTCTTGCCACAAAGATGTGAAGATTAAATGAAGAGATTCTGTTATTGCAGTGTAAATTTTAATCTTTATTCTTGTTGGGACAACTTAGCTCTCACAAATGGGGAGGTTCACAATTAGCTTTCTTATTTTCTCGGTTGTTCAGTTTTTAAAATATGCTGGCAAATTTTATTTATCAAAAAATAAAATATGCTGGCTATTGTTCATGTCAGGATGGTATTTCTTTTGGTATTATTGAACAGAATTTCCGCTTCCTATCAATGCAAATAGTGATTTTCATACTTTCTTGAATTTGTGTATGTTACCAGCATTTTAGCATTAACTTTCATTGCACTAAAGATTCTTGGGCTCTTTATTGATATAAAAGCCTTTTAATGTTGTTGTGTGTTATGCATTTCGTTTTCCCTGTTTGCATTTTCCTTCTTTTGTGTTTTCTTTTTGGGTTTGTTTCATTTTTCTTTGTTTGTGCTGTGTGCTGTGGGGTCAGGTTGTTTCTTGTACTCTCTTGAGTCACCATTTTGGTGGCTCTTTTTCGAATATACATCTTTTTTACCTATAAAAAAAAAAAAAAGGTAGTAGTTCACCTTCATATTCCAAGTTTTACTAATTATTTTTCTTTTTCTTCAGATTTTGCGGTTGTTCAGTGAATCAGCTGCCAGTATTTCTGTACTAAAGGTTGATTTGGCTGAGGCAAAAGCTCCCTTGGTGCGCAATAGCAACATCTGAGTTATGAGTGCTCGGTCGGTTACATTCGCCCACATAATTGCGTTGTTAGATCAGAGTCGGGTATAGCAAAGGTTGGTCTTTTCATTTTTCAAGTCTTAATCTTCAATAAAATTCACCTTGCAAATATCCTTTCAGATAGTGTCTGTAATGTTTGGTTTAAGTACTAATGTCTTTTAACAGTGGATGCATATGCATCTTCTCAAAATCTTAGCGTGCTCTGACTCATGGAGATCATATCAATGTGGTTTTCTGTAGCATTTTTAACAATTTGGTTAATTGATGCTGACTTTGGGTTGAATGAATTAAAGTGTCGTTCTGTGCAGTTTATTTCAAGTTATTAGATGCTGTAAATTATTTTGTCTTAGAAACCCCACATGTGGGTAGAAGTCCAAATGCTATATCTTTATTTCCCTCTATCTGGGAAGTTGCATCTAAGAAAGATAATTACCGTGGAAAAGTTTTACTTTTATTTATTCATTTGATTGATTCTTGAAAATAAAGCAGTTTGATCACAGGTATAATGACCATTGAAGCAAAAATTTCCCACCTACACATCTACTGTCACCAAAACTTGCAAATGGAAATAAAAGAACTTCGCTGAATTATGCGATCTGTAAAAATGGTTGACCACTTGCTGTCATTCATATTCCTTATGTATTTTTATCGATTAAAAAAAAAAAAAATTTCCTTATGTATTTTTCATCCTGCAATTTACAAACAATATGTCACTTCCATTTCATTAATGATGATAGGAAAAATATGGGCTCTCTTAGAACATGGAAATACCTTCAAATGGTTTTAAAATCTCTCTGCCATTCCATTACTATGGCCCTTAATGTGCGAGGTCTTCCCCTCATGAAATAGATCTTATCTGACTTTTTTGATAATTGCATATTAGTTTTATTTTAATAGATTCAGACTTTTGCCAAAAGAGGCAGAATCACTCAAGGCCATCACAATCTCACTGCTCTTCTTCCAAATGTTGGAGGGCCTCTAAATCTTATCACACTAATAGCCTTTTTTTTTACATCTATTGTGGAATAAGTTCTGCAATATCCTTCCTTTTGTTCTCTTATTATTTTCATAAATTATTAGTCCTTGATCTGGAGCAAAATTCAATATTCCTCTTCACAGCATCTTTGAGCAACATGCTCATCTTCTGTGTTGGTACTGCCTTGGGTTGAACTACTAGCAAAATATCTGCACCTATGAATAAACCTGATGCCTGTGAGTTGAACTGAATATTCTGGGTTATTCTGTTTGATTAAAAAAGCTTTTCTGGATTTTTCTGTGGACATCTTCACTCCTTTTTATAGGCTCTTCCATATTTTGATCTCCTCATTGTACTTGAGTTCACTCAATATTTTTTTCTACTTGAATATGCATGATATGTATGATCGTCATTCTTCAGTACTGCATGCCTACTATGACTAATTAAGTTGGTTTTCTTCTAGGTGCTTCAACTCTAATTTCAGTCTTATTTATTGGTTTAAGCAATAATAACTTGATGCATCCGTTTAGAGATCTAAAGAGGGAAAATGCCTACTGAAGAGGAACTTTTTATAGTGTTGCAATATAAACCCTCTAGTAAAGCTTCAAATGTTCCTTTCTTCTGTTTGCTTTAGTGTTAGCTTCTGTTGAATATATGTTTCTTATTTTTTATTGATTGGTGACGTTTCTTTTTCTTCTTTGGTCCCTATGGGACTCAAACCTGGAACCTCTCACATCTGCGGTTGAACTCCTTGTCACTTGAGCTAGACTCAAGGACTGTATACATTGTTTTGTAGGTAGACCTCAAGGACTATTTTTTTTTGGTTTTTTTTGTAACAAACACCACTTAACTGCTAGGACTCTAGGGTTTGTGTGGGTGCCAAACAAATACCAACACCTTAGCTGTTCAGTATAAAATTATTCCCTGCTGCAAATCTGTTGATTCTGAAGGTACGGTGTTAGCTTTTTCCAAATGTGGCTCAGGTTCCAGCTCGTATTGAGAAGTTCATTGCTGAAAAGCAGTTCTATGCTGCCGTTCAATTGCATGCACAGTCGGCATTGATGCTGGAGAGAGAGGGCCTCCAAACGGTTGGTTTTTAGTTTTTGCTTTTTAATTAATACTAATTATCTTTATTTTCTATTTTTTGTAATAACATCCCGTCATTAAAATCAGTGGAGAAGTTATCTTTACTAACCTTTCATTTAACCTCTCTACTCATATTTATTTTCCTTTGTCCCAAAACATCTACTTCATTTATTCCTTTAAGTTAAATAAGTTCTTTCACATTGTCATCAAATATCTGCTGTCTTTCTCTGTTTGTTACTAAAAAAAAAAATGATCATTAAGTATAAGGATAACCAATTATGATACATTTTCCAAAAAAAAAAATCAATTATGATACATTTTCTGGACTTATTTGAGCGTGCTTCTATCATTAAATCTACTAGATATTTATAGTTCATGTTGTCCAGGTTGGTGCTCTTCAAGATGTTAGATCTGAATTGACAAAGTTACGAGGAGTTATCTTCTATAAAGTTTTGGAGGATCTGCATGCTCATCTTTACAACAAGGGTGAATACTGGTATTGTCTTTTCTCTTTATATTCTTGAACTTTTAATACCATGTGTATTTTTACATCCATGATTTTTTCTATTTACTTATTTGTAAACAGAGGGGACAAGGGTGGGTTTTGTTGGGGAGGAGAGGAAGAATGTTTGTTTGGGGCTGGATGTTGGATATACAATTTTCCATGTTTTTACATGCTATTTTCTGAATTATTTGGAACTCCTTGAAGAAAGCCATGTAAAATTTAGGAAAGATGTTCTTCTTGAATGATTTTTTTTTTCTTAATATTTCACCTTTATGGGGCCATAAGGCGTACATCATATTTTGTCTTAGATATTTCCAATCAATTAATACAATATATTCACTTGAAAACTATATGTATTTATATTTCAAGAGACTTATTCATTATGGGCCCCTTTTACTCTGCAGCTCTGCAGCCTCAAGCATACATGAAAGGGATGATGAAGTGCCAACGACTACTGCGGTGGTTTCAATAGACAATTCTGATGCTTGTCGTAGAACCAGGTTATTGAAAGGTGACAATCAATTTGGCATTCTTGGACTTGGGGATGGTTATAGGCCAGGATCTATTGATGAAGGGTAAGACTGAATGGTTCTCTTTACTGAATCCTGCTAGTAACCGTCTTATCCGTTCTTTTCCTGCTGTTGTTTCTTCTCCATGCTTTAACATTTACTTTTTTTTCGTGATTAAAATGCTCTTTAAAGTGCAAGGCGTTTAATTTAATGGTTCTTTTGAAACGTTTATATTATTTCATTTTAGTCTGAATATCCAGGAAATATTTCACTCTATTGTTGTCTTTCCTCTGCCTCAAGTTTAAAGAAGCCTTAGGGTGAGTGAATGCATTCCTTAAAAAGTTGTGTTAAACAACCAACTTTCCTAAAAGCGCAAGCTTGTAGGATTTGGGTTTAATATGAATATTATGCCTTTAACACCTTCCCTCACGTGCGGCCCCATACCTGCACATGAAAAGAAAAACAAACCAATGCATACAGAGTCCATTATTTCAAACGCACAAATGGGGAACAAATATTCAAATTGTAGAGAGGTGGCTCAGACCAAAATTCTCTGCCAAACTAAGATTTGACCATGTTAAACGACCAACTTTCCTAGAAGCTCAAGCTTATAAGATTTGGGTTTAATATGAATATCATACCTTTAACATGTGTGCGAGTAAGTGGGCTAGTAAACTTGTAAGGCGCAAGAAAGCAGGCTTTTAGAAGGTGGTTGTTTAACATGAGTATTAGAGCTTGGTTTGCCGGGAGATCACAGGTTTGAGCCACCTCTCTACAATTTGAATATTTGATCCTAATTGTGTATCATAAACTAAATCCTACAAGGCGAGAAACTTAGGAGAGTTAGTTGTTTAACAAGTTGGAACAAGTTTCCTTAACTTCTAGAATTCAAATATGTATTATAGTTTAGTTGGATTTATTTTCTTGGAATAAGTATGACTCCCCTTCCCAAACCAAAACTCCCTCCCCTAGTGAGACTCAACCAACCAATCTTTAAAATCACCATTTACATTGACAATAATCTATAAACTTGCTGACCCAGATCAAAGGAGGATGGAGAAACTTGGATTTGAGCTATGAAAAGTGTATTCAAGTTTTTGTTTGTTTTCCTTACCAGTACCACCTCCCAGAATAGGAAAAAAATGTTGCAATCCTGTCCTGTTAAACCATCAATCTGTAGAAGAAAATGGATGGAACCTACCATCTGTGATTTGCTTTTCTCTAGTGTACCTTGGTCAAGCCAATATAATAGAAATGCTAAGTTGCTCAAATAGGTTTCTAGTTACTTAGTCATAGTCCAACTTTGCCCACATGCACAGGTTGTACCAGGAAGCTTGATTAAGTTGCTTATTTATAATGCATGCTGCCTTTTTCCATATCACTGCTGGAGTTGGCTGTCTTTCTGAATGTGTTTCTTTCCAGTTCATCATTTGATGGCCATGATGAGAGGCTGCTCTAGAGCTACGTGGTAAACTACCTCGGATGAATTGGCCCAACAACTAAGGTCAATGGTGGTGATGGTAACCAAAGGATGTTAAAATTGTATCTCATCAGATTCCACCATGGCTTTCATATGCCACTCCAGATGGGTTCTTGTCTGATCACTATGGCTGAGATATTCAAGTCAGTAATGCTTTATTATGGTTTCCCTTGTCCTACAGCTGAGGTTTGGCTTTGAAATATGGTTGTAGGAAGTAATGAAAAAAGTGATGCTCCACTCCATGTAGAGTATCTACAGACCATGGTTGAGTGCTTGTGCATGCTTGGTAAAGTTGCAGCTGCTGGTGCTATGATATGGTATTTGTCTCTGATTCACTTATTCTTTTGAACTGATTCATGTTTTCAAAATTTATTTCCCTCTGGTGAAATAAGGCAGAACCTTAGATTTCAGGCATGATATCTATTGTTGTTACATTCTCCTATCACTTTTGCAGACTCTGGATCCTCTTCCATATTGTATTCTGTAAATATTTTAACTGATAGTGTTACAATATGGAAAACTACTTAATTGCATTATTTCCTTTAACAATCCTAGGATTACTTTAAATATGGCACAGCACAGAACAAAGGAAAAACTAGGAAAAATAAACTACTAATAACTACCAAAGCAACCATTTGATTGGTTACAACTATTCATATGAGATTTCCTACAGATAGCATTTATGATTGATCTTTATCTTTACTGTAGCCTATGCAGAGATAGTTGATATATCTGAAGGATGTTATTGTTTGTGTATCCATTGTTCTCTAGCTTATAACCTGAGAAAGGGTCTTTAAACTCTTTATAATCGAATCAGTGGCACTATCTGCAGCTGCAGTTTCTTAGGTTAGATAAGGGGATGCTTTTTCATTTTTATTTATGTTTGGAAAAGAGAAATTTATTGAAGTGCAACTTATGTACACAGGAAGGATACAAAGAGTTCCTCAAAGGAAAAGAGAAGGGGAAAAACTAAAAATAGCCATGCTCTAATTTATAAAAAAATAAAAATAAAAATCTAAATCTATTGATAAAAAAAAATAAAAAATCTCAATACCATGCCCTAGCCAAAAGTAAAACCATCATTGAAATCCAGCATACAACCATTCACCTGTTCTAGCGGTGCTCTAGACCAATTCGATTGAGACTCAGTAATGGTTCTTTGAATTTTTGATCAGAGAACTCCTCCTAATTAGAGAATCTGCCGATCTGCTCTCTCTAAATCTAACAAATCAGGTGTAGAGTTGGTATCCTCCATGCTTTCCTTGTTGCTCATCCATACTCTGAAAACATCATTGCCCTCAAATTGTAGAGACAGAGCCTTTCCCCACTCAACTTGTTGCTTAGTCATGGGGAAGGGCAGTTAAATGGGTGATTCACTGCATGGATGACTTTAAGTTATCTTATTATTTACTTGAAGACACCCTTTGTGTTCTGGCATGAATAGTTGAGTGGCTAAATTTCCCTTCCAGCTGGAGGTAAAATGCTTTCTGAGGAAACGTAAAATTTTCTGCTTTGTCATCTGAGTCAACAAATCTTTAGGATCTATTACAAGTTTCTGTCAGAGAATGTGTTCATGCTGATGGGGCTAAAGAGATTATCTCAGAACTCCTGAACTAGCTCCAGTAGTGAATTGTGTACATAGATTTGTGAACTTCCAAGAAATTGGGAATTCAAGTACTGACACAATGTGGCTGTTTGGTTCCTATTTTTCAGAACAGTTTTAGAACACAGACTGGATCAAATGCTGCATCTCGCGGCTTCTTTCTTGGTCACTTTGTAATGGGTCTCGGCAAGCTTTTTCCAAGCACCGGAGGAGCTTGAGACAAGGGGGATCCGCTCCTTATCTTTGTAATTGTCGCCGACCTTAAGTTTGCCTTTTTAGAGCGGGCGATGGAAGGCTTTATCTCGGTGCAAGTTTGTAAACCGAGAAGGAGAGTCTACATCCATTTCTCATTTGTTCTATCGCGTGACACTCTCATTTCTGAAGCAAACCAAGAGATTAGATGGTCTATTAGGGATGGACTTTGATGTGGTTGAGCTATGTTGGGCTAAGCATCAATATGAACAAAGCGAGATCATTCCGAGTGGGCTAGTGGCTAATCACTAATGTAGCGGGTTGGCCGTAGGCAGAGCGAGTTGGTTCTCTACGCAGTACCTAGGGCTCCCAACAAGTCTTTAGGGGTTAGGGACTCCATTGAAGAAAGGTTCTGTAAGAGGCTGGCTTCTTGGAAAAGGCAGTATATTTCCAAGGGTGGGAGGTTGACCTTGATCCGAAGCACTTTGGCTAGCTTGCCGATCTATTTTCTTTTTCTCTTCTGGATGCCGAAGTTGGTTTGTGATAGACTTGAGAAGATTCAAAGGGAATTTTTATGGGGTGGGGGTAACCTCGAGAAGAAGCCACATTTGGTTAAATGGGGGACTGTGTGCATGGAAAAGAACGAAGGGGGTTTAGGATTGAGGGGCCTTTCCAAGTTGAATAAGGCTCCTTGCAAGTGGAGCTGGAGGTTTTACTTGATGAGAGGATTCTCTATGAGTTGGTCATCAACTTGATGGGATTTGGCGTTGTTTTAGAGGTGAGCACGGGTGACATTAGGGGTGGCTATGGCGTTGGGTTATGGAAGAGACTAGAAGAATGGCCACTCTTCTTTCAGAATGCAACCTTTTCTGTTGGCCACGACAGGAGGATAAGCTTTTGGAAGGATATTTGGTGAGGGGAGGAGCCGTTGAGCTCAACTTTCCCCACTCTTTTTAGCCTGGTTGTCCACAAAGGTGATAGAATAGCGGATGTTTGGGACAACTCTAGAGGGGGAGGGGGTTGGTCTCCAATCTTTTCAAGGTTTGTAAATGATTAGGAGGTGGAGGAGTTGGGAAGGTTTGCTGTTCTCTCTCACGAGTATCAACCCTCATCAAGAAGACCTACTCATTTTGAAGAGCCCTAAGGCGGATATCTTTTCTGTGAAGCTCATGTATAGGATGTTAGAGCAGTCCCCTGCCACTACCTTCGCTTATAGGTTTGTGTGGAACCCTATTGTTCGCCCAGGGTTGGATTTTTTGCTTGGGAAGCTTTGTGGTTAAAGGTTCCGACTTTAGATCAGCTAAAACGAAGGGGAAGAGCTCTTGCTAATAGGTGCTTCTTATGCGAGGAGGAGGAGGAGTCCATTGGCCATCTGTTGTTACATTGTCATAGTGCTAGACAGCTTTGGGATATCTTGTTGGAAATAGTTGGTATTCATTGGGTCTTCCCGTTAACAGTTCTGTAAGCTCTTCTCTCTTGGCAAGGAGCTCCAGTTGGCAAGAAACACAAAAAATTCTGGTTGGCTGTCCCTCTTTGTTTATTCTGGACCTTATGGCTTGAAAGAAACATGGTGCCTTTGAGCAGAAAACTTTTGTCGCGAATAGGATGAAAGTCAGTTTGAGTAATTTATGGTCTTAGGCAAGCTTGTATAGTGTGGATAACACATATTTCTTTGTTGGATTTTTGACTTGGCAGGTCGAATTGGGACGGTTAGGTGTATGTAAGGGCTGGTGGGTTTTCTTTGCCTTCTCATTTGGCTCTCCTTTTGTCATCTGCTTTGGCTTCTCTTTAGCATACACCCAGTATACTCTTTGGCAGCCTGTGGCTCCTCCTTTTTGATCAATACATTGCTTTTTACTGATCCAAAAAAAAAAAAAAAAAAAAAAGAACACTAAAAACTGTTTGGTAAGAGTACCCATTTTTGTGTTCTCCGTGTTTCCAAAAACTGTTTTCCTAGAACAGTTTTTCGAGGAGCGACAAACAGATCCTATGGAAATTTGCTTGGCTTGGGTAACAGAATTGATGATGTTAGATTGTGCAGGTTTTTATCTGTTAAAACATGGTAACTGAAACTAATTTTGGCCGATTGATGTAATCAGTTCATTGATGGTCTGCAACTTCTAACCTAGAAAAAGCTTGTTTCAGCCAGATTGCGAGTCACGAGGTCAAGACCTGACATATTGTATTAAGGGCTTTTATTTCCCCTGCAGCAGACTTTGGTCTGCTTGATCACCAGGCTCCTGTGGCAGTTCTATTGGATGGGGCGGCAATAGTTCGACTGTCATTTAAGGCTCCTATAGAGAGGGTGAAGGAGGGTCATATGGGTTCCAAATCTAAAGCACATGGCTTCTGTATTTTTTCTTTCTTGAGCTGAGTTTCCTTCTACTTGGGAAGGTTTGATACAACCGCTCAAAGTGCATGAGAAAACCTCTGATTAACTGTTATTTAGATTAAGTCGGGGACTGCTTGGGACTGAGTCTTTTATAGTCACGTCTGATGTTATATTAATGTGATATTCATGTTCCAATATATGTGTGTGTGCGATGCACGTGTTAATAAGTAAAAAGAAAATATCACTGAGTCTTGGAAAAGGCACAAGCATGAGTAGCAATGAAAAAGACTCAAAGGCTTCTACAAACCATAACCTGACTTAACTTTAACACGCCTCTTGAAACTATATCTTCATCCCATCAAAAAACCTGGCCCTTTCTACTCCCATCTTTCTTGAGCATACTTAGATCCTTATAATATCATTTATGAAGCTCACAAATTTACTAAAGGAGATGAATTTCTGCAATATTAGAAAGATTCCCTACTATCAAAACACCCCTACCTTTGAGCTACGGGACCCAAACCTAAAGCCCACTCACCGACATATCACTTCCATGGTCACCGACTTGGAGTCCTTAGGCACACGATTCTCTGGGATTCACCACCCAAGTCTACTGTTTGGCCTGTGAGATGTGAAGAGCCTAAAAATGCCATTATTGCACTTCAGCAGGGATTATAACGTCTTAACCTCTCAAGGAATATTCAACTTTGGTTCTCTTTAAAAAGAAAAACCATTATCCATGAACAAGGCTGAAGAAAAGAGAGCCCTCCTCTCGATAAACTAATGAAGATGAAGTCTTAATTGGAGAGCCCTCTTCTTAACTTTCAAAATAAAGAGTGAAGAAGCATGGAGTGGGAACTTTCCTCCTCTAGGTAAGAAGAGTGGACTAGAAGAAATCATGCGATCTTCTTTACAACCTATTTGTACCATCAAGACTTATTTATGGCCAAATCTGAACATGAGACATTGCATTTTTGAACATCCCTTCTTGCCCCGCAAGGAAGCCTCTATGAGTACCTGACCTTGAGTCTCCTCCGTGGGAACAAACTTAGACCTTTTCGCTGACCCAAGAAACTAGAAGAGAATGCCTTGAATAGAACCTAGAATCGATCCGTGACTTCTGAGCTATGGGTTATTGGCTCCACCAAAAATCTTCTTGGACACGAAAAGCGACCTCGCTCAGATAACTTTTCTATTCATCTTTACAGCGGGCTTCATGAAAAGCCCTAAAGTCCGAAGAATCTGCACCTAACACGTAATGGTTGATAGTCTCTAAACACGGGAGGCTTGACTCATAGGCTAGGTTTATTCTATTTTGTGGGGCGTAAGCTACACTCTGACCTCAACACCCACAGAGTCCCTGACTTGACCGTTTGTGAGCGTTTGTAGCTAAAGACTAAATCTTTGCCTCCTCTCACCTTTGAGCTGGCGTGAACCACACCACACCGCTACCTACGTCTAACACCTCTCATTTTGCTCTTTCCTTTGGTGGGCAGAAACTTGGGTGGGAGGCCACACCACTGTTGATAAAGTGGTGGGGACACATGATCGCCAGATAGAATGTGAAGAACACCTTCTTTACCATTGACCTCTGAGCATTGCCCCATCATTGAGTTTCAACTGGCCTGGTTTTTCGCCCTGCATACGAGAAGTCCCTCCCCAAATCCACCCACAGAGATGTGTGGATAACACCATCCTAGATGCAAGGAGGCCTTCCAGCCTAACCTGTAGACTTCTTCCTTGTGTTCTTCTCTCACGAAAGCAACCTCCAGCATGTCTATATTTACTAAGACAAACTTTTATTTGTGAACTCTATGGAAACTTCTTGGGCATTATCTCATATTTGCATTTCAATGAGAAACATTGAAGAAAAAATGTAGAGAGCTCTGTTCACAAAATTAAATCAACCACCATTTTATATACGAATTTTCAATTGCCTATGGGATTTACCTTTCTGGCTTGAGGTCAGAAAGAATCACCATTGTCCCTTCCTAAACAATCCTCTCTTCAAGGACTCTTTTGAGGTCAACTACGCTACCCCATAAAGGCGCCTCTTTCATAGAAACCTCAGCACCTCCAGAAGCTTAGATCAACTTTCCATGTTTGCATGCAAGACATGTGGAAGGTTTCCCTTATCGGGATCATACACCATGCGATTGGTCTGATGGAACACTTCTTTTAGAACTTGAAGATATGGCACTCCACGAGCTTCCCTGGAGTTTCGCACCATATTACTGGCTGTGGAGATTGCTACACCTTTACCGGAAGAGCTGTTTCACAAAACTCTTCTTAATCTGGTGCATCGATGAGGATGAACCCCTACTTGGCTTTGGCGGCATTTCACCGCATCAGCCCTCCACCCAACTTCTGCAAAGTGTTTGACGAAGATATCTCCATCACCCATTTGCACAGGGCTCTCTTTATGGAAGGACAGAGGGCTTATTGCGAATCAATCAATGGAAGAAAGGGACTTCTATTTGCACCAAAATCTTCTGTAGCTTTCTTTGAATCTTGATAGAGTTTCAAGTCATGATTCCTCAAATAACATTTTTGTTTCTTTAATTTTTAAATATACGCGTCAGGGTCCCAGGCGCCGGCTAACATATTATTGAGATCGCGGGATTTTGCGGATGAATTTTTAAACTCTGGATTGTTTATGGATTTTTGTATCTCTAGTTGATGTTGTCAACCGAGATGTCTTGGACTCATCATGGATAAAGAATTTCAAACCTCAGGTCATTGCGATTTTCATATCTCTGGTGTTGCTCTCTTTGATCATCCCGATTCTTGGTTACATAACAATTCACCACACAAATGAGAGCTTATCTACAACAATCTCACAGTCTTCTAAATAAGCTTTGTTTTGGAGAAACAAACATTTAAAAATATGAAAGAAAAAAGAAAAGGCTTCTTTCAGGTTTTGGATTTATTTGCATTTATTTTCTATCTATCTTAAAGAGCAACACATAGACTTTTACCTTAAGGATGGCACACTACTTTGAAAGTAATTGTTTTTCACTTTTTTTGTTATTGTTTCAGAAAACCCTCACTTAAAGAGAATGTATTTGATTCAAGTTTAATTTACACAGTTATATAAAGATGTTTTATTTAATCACCCACTCTGCCATATAGTTTTTCTTTTTATTATTTGTTTTATCTATTGAATTTGGGGTGTGAATTTGTACACCTTTACTATGAGATCTGCTGGAGCTGTACTGGAATTTGTACCTTACTAGAACATCTGTTTCTACATCTATGGATCTTTGTAAGTCATGTTGAGATATATTCTTACCTCAGTTCTGATCTAGAAAGTGTTTAGAGTCTGATTCTATATAAGAGTGTTCATTTCTTTGTCCTTGGTTATGGGAGTCTGCATATTAATCTTAGCATGGAGAAGTGGATATGTTTTTTAATTCTCTTCTGTTTACTGTACAATATTAGCCAATTGTGGGAGGTAACATGATGCTAATGGAAGGGATTGAACTCCTGGATGTGAATCCTGTTAATAAAATGCTTAAAACCACACTAATCTTGATGGTACTTTCATCTTCATTTGTATAGATTGATCATGCAGCTTTTATTTTTGGCTTTTGTCGGAGAATTCTGGGTCTGTTTCTGTTTACAGCTCTTATAGTATTTCTGTTGATTTACTTTTCATCGAGATTTGGACATGATGATGGCTATAACCTCTCAGTTTTTATTTGTTTTGACAGCAATTTAAGACCCCAATTCGCGATGTGCCCTTTCCAAGATTCAAAGCTCAGCCAAAATTTATTAATTCTATGAGGATCAGCATAATCTTATCAGGCTACTTTGAGCTACCCAAAGTGGTTTACGGTAATTTAGAGGGACAGATTAAGCTGGCCGCAAAAAAGCAGAAAAGTCAGGAGAATGGGATCTAGTTAATGGCTGAATTTATGGCAGTGTGTTTCCTCCTGTGATAATCAACCAGGAATGATACAGAACTTTGCTACAGAACTTCTTGATTCAGTTTTGGTTGTTTATTGTTATTTGGGATGTTTGGTGAAGAGATCAAAGTACATGTTCCTTTTTAGTTCTAACATTGCATATAATCATTAGAACTAATTTTCAAATATAAGAATCTTGAGAATATGTTCGGTACAATTTGGGAGCTTTTGGAATTAAAAACCACCACAGGTGATCTGAAACACATGATCAATGACTGTAGATGTAAAGCTGGACAAAAACGCAGTTCTGACATATCAAGTAACTGGAGCTACTAACCCATTTGGGTTTTCTTTGACTGTTTACTGGGTAGCCTTCTGCATAGTGTGTCTGTGGAGCTGGGTTGGTTTGATGATCTGTCTGAGAAGGCCCAGGCTGATTGTGACTCTCTTACTTGCTGACAAATTTTCTGTGATGTATATTTACTGGCGATTTACATAAAGTGAATGCCAGCAACTCATATCTTTGGACCTGCGAAGACTGACTCGGGCTACATCTACGAGATACTACTGTCAGCTCAGCTGGACTTACAATAAGGCTCACTTCGAAAATTTTACCTCCTAGTTTTTCTTATTTTAATATCTGTTTTATTTCCACAGGTGTCTTCTTCGATCATATTTTTCTCTTTCTGTCTCCAGTTTTGTTTCATGGTTTCTGCTTGGGGCCTGGGCAGGCTTTCTGGCTTCTCATACTCCCCCATTTTATCTCTAATTTGATTGCCTTAAAAGTTTTCTTTTCAGCAACTATTTATTGATAAATCCTATACTGTTGGGGTGACTCTTTCTTGCTTCTTTGCTTAATATATCTGTTCCTATTTAACCTAAATCAAAAAAAAAAAAAAAAAAAAACCAAGGTCCTAGGATCACCATGGGTAACAAGAATAGTTAAGCTCAGTGTGACTGCTCATCTTTAGATCATTTGTTTATGATTTAGGCGTTGTTTTTTGCTGAATAATCTTTGAATAGAAGCTTATTTAGCTGAACAGATACTATGAATGGAGCATTAACGCATTAGTATGAAGTTTGTTTTTTTTTAATATGTATTATTTCTATTAAATGTTAAGTTGTTTGTTTTTACCTCTTAAAATTAACATATCTTAATTATATCAAGAAAACATAATTTGTTTAACTTTATTCTTGATAAAGGAAAAGAAATATTTTATATAATATATGCATAACATCTTAATAACTATCAAAAAATAGAAATAAAAAAGATAAAATTATTATGATGATAAAAAATTTATTATTATATCATTATTTAAAAAACAATTATTATATTTATCTATTTTATATCATTAAAATAAAATATATAAAATTAATAATTGAATATTTTATTGATTCTAAAATAAAGAATTTTAGAATATATTTTATGTGGATTTAAGAATTTTAGGAGAATATTTTAGGAAGATTTTAAAATATTTTATGAATATTTTAAAATAGTTTTTTCCTTTTAAAAATGTCTTAACGTTTTGGAAGACCTTAAAGATTGAGAGTATATGAGTGAAAAAATAAAAAAACAATAATCTCTAAATTCTGTAAGCAATTACTTTCAGAAAAATAAAAAAATGGCATATAATGTACCCTTTGCTTCTTATCTGCCTTAACTCTTTTTCTGAGAATTACTTTCAAGCTTACTGTATTCATTACCTCTCACTTCTTGTCATGGCGAAGCATTGCTCATCTTTACTGAATTCATTCTTGTTATCAATGATTGGATATTTCTATATAAAATGCTGGCGTGGTTTTTATTACTCAAAAGCATTTCGCATTGAGGCTTCAATGAGGAACAACTACTTGACTCTCCTTGGATTTGATTTGCTTTCTCATTTTCAGTTTAATTATATGACTTTAATATGCTAACCCAAAGATAAAAAGATTATAGATGTTGAATTTACTCTACTAACATATCGATTGCCTGTGAGCTTTTCCAGTTTGCTACTTTTGGGGATGCTCCTCTTTAGGCATAGGCCTTATTATCATTGCTTTAGGAAATGGGATATCTTTTCTCTCGTCACACTAACGTAGATTAAGTCATTTTATTTTCTAGTTTTGGAAGCTATAGAAGATTTTAGGCTGGAGATTTAATCCTAATAACGTGGTTTAACTGCCTGCTTTGAACCTCTTCTTGATGTCTACAAAGATTTTCGTTGGTGTCTGCGAGAGCACTTCTGATAGAAGTGATTGTTGTATTTAACTAGCATGCACAAAGAGGCATATTATTCTTTTATTGAGATATTCACTTGACTCAACTAACTGCTTTACCTTCTCCATTTTGGTGATAGGAAACTCACAAAACTCTAAAATGTTTCTTCTCATTAGAAAATCCTACTTCCCACATTTTTTGTATTATATGTTTCATTGCATAAAAATATGTGTTAACTGTTCTTAATTGGTGACTTAGTGAATTTTGAAAACTTTGCCCTCTTCAAAACAAATTTGCTCTTTTTATTAAGAGATAAATACATTTCACATGAATCTTTTTTTCTAGATAAAGTTACAAATTTCCTATTTTTATCTCCACTAAGAACAATTATTGTATCTCGTTTGATTTGCCATCAACATATATATCCTCACAAACATTAACTCTTCACCTCCATCTGCTCTCTTTTGATATTCTTCCATTTCTATAAATGAACTGCATAATCATTTCCTGATGCTAATGGATTATGGATGGGGTCAGAAGATGGTCTTACCTTTTCTGTTTAAACTGCAGATGCCACTATATCCAGTTTACAACAAGAGGGTATACTAATTATATTATTTTATAGTTTTATATGACACAGATATTACTTTTACTAGATAGATCACAAAGATCTTATTATTTCAATGGGAATTTCACTCTCTTTATCTGATCCTTTGATTGGAATATACTATGATCTACCCCTAATTCAGAGTTAAAGATAGAATGAATAGCAATCTCTTTCATGACTGTGGCTGTACTGCAGGATTATTGGCAGCATGCAGTGTGTTTTAAAGTTTTCTGAGGCATCTCACGCAGGCGGCGCCTAAAACCTACAATCCCAAAATACAGAACATGGAAGGCGTAAAGCGCTAGCCGTTTAGGCGTATATAGGTGAGGCGTCGTAGCTTTTACACCTTCTTTGAAGATGCGGCTAAAACTCACAACTCTTTGAAACATCAAAAGCTACCTTTCTTCAAATCAAACCTAAACTCATTTGAATAAACAAAAACCCTAAATTTCTTCAAATCAGCGAGCTACATTTGAAATAAACAAAGAAAACACACCTTGCTTCCATCACGTTTACTTCTTTGGTCGACATCTCTTACTTCTACTCTCTCTATCTAAATGACCACGGAATTGAAAATCTCTCCCCCTTTCTTTGGCCAGAACTTGTTCCCTCTCTATAAATCGATGTACTTGTGAATTATACTAAGTAGACTATGCCTCCTCTCATTATAATCAAATTTTTTGTATTTAGAATTTGCTTGTAAAAGGTACCAGGAATACATGAAAGTATTTATGTTAGAAAATAAAAGGAACGTTTATCAAATAAAAAAATTATTAAATGATGACTACAAAATCTTTTTAATTTATTTTTTAAGCAGTAATATAAATACTAAAATATTAAAAATAAGTAGTAATACTTTTTTATAGATTTATTTTAAAAATCAATAAATATATTCTATAAAAAATGATTAAAAATATAGAAAATATTTTTCTGTAATACATTATCTTCCCAAAATTAAGATTTTTTAGAATTCAAATGTTTAGTACTTTATAAAAATGAAGATTTTTGATAACTGATTTCTAATTTAAACATTTTAATGTAAAATTTTTTTATTTGAGAATATAAAATATTTTTGGTCAAAAACTTAAAATTAATATTTTAGTAATTAAATAATGAATTAAGATTTTTGGTAACTTGTTTTGAAACAATTTTAAAAATATAATATAAAAATTATTTTAGTAAAATAAAGAATAACTAAAATTTTAAAAATTAATTATCATTATATTTTTATAAAAATATAGATTATTTTACATTATATAAAAGTAGTGTTAATAACTATTTTATTTTAAATATATTATAATCTTTATTAAATTATATATGTGATCACAAAAAGCATGTACATCAACGCTTAGAGGCTTACATCTGTCTTACAAACATGAAAAGCACCCCAAGATTTCCTTTTCGCCTTTAAAACAACGGTAGAATATATATATATATATATATATATATATATATATATATACCTCTTATATATATATATGTGTATCTTGTACTCATGCTGTCAGAATGAAGGCGCCTTAATTTCTTTGAGAAGATAAAATACTTATTGTTTTCGGAGAATATTTATTCCTATTTTTTTTTTTTTCACGCAACTATACATGCAATTTCTACTCATGATTTGTCACAACCTATGGTTGTCTGTATAATCTGTTATTCAGGAGTTGATCTTATCAGAGCAAGGGATGGACCAGGGAGGAATCCCCTGATAATTACAAGAAGGTTATGGTTAAGCTGTCTTACCTGAGCAGGCATATATCTTGCAGCATCTCTATATATGAATCCTGTTATTCGAGGTTTAAGGAGATAAATACTATTTATCATTTATTAGATTACCTCTGTATGGAGTCATATTTTATTTTATTTTATTTTAATTTGACTTGTTTTTAATATTATGTGATCTGCAGACACAGATAAAATTGCCTCAATACTGCAAAGAAATGATACAACTTGGGTAAGTTCATATAAGCTTTGACACTACTCTACCTTTTGGTGCTGCTTTTGATTCACTGAAAAATTTCTTAGCATGAGACAATTATGATAGTTGTGTAGGTTTCCTGCTTTTCTGCATCTTCTACTCTGGTATTTTTTGTCATATTTTACCTTAATATCGTGTTTTGCTGTAAAAATCATGGTCATATGACAACAAATTGGTGATTGCTTTGGAAGGGTGAGAAGTGATACGAGAATGGAAGGAAGTGCATCCTCTTTCATTTCTGCAACATAAGTAAATCCAGTGAGAATTTTTAGGCTCTGAATGGTGAAAACCTCTCTCACCCTGTCTCTCTCCCCTCTCTCTCTCTCTGTGCATGTGCACACAGCATACACACACACACTCACCCAACTGACCAGAATAATGAAATGAACACTTGAAAGTTCAAAACCTTGCAAGATAATTGTAAGAAATCCACTTAAAACCCTTATTATTAATGTTGTTATTGTTTGATAAGAGACCAAAACAGTTTATTCGTGATATCAATTTTCCAAATTCAAGCGAAGGATGGAAAGTCCTCCCAAAATATAAAGAGCGATCAAAATGAAAATAACAAGAGCAATATGAACTAGATCAAAACAACTGTGGGATAACAAGATCTACAAAATCCTAGAAACCAAGAGGCCATGCCTATATTTAAAAGGAATTTCTTCCCCAGAAAAATGGAAGTTAAAAGAAATTTACTGTCAGCATATTAAATTGGTAGGCCCTTCCTCTCAAATTCACACTTATTTCTCATTCTTAGCAGCTTACCTAAATGCAGAACCTGCCTTCAAAAAACATTTTTCCGCTATTTTGATAAGCTTGTCCTGCCAGTTTCATTCGAAGGAACTTCATAAGCATTGAGGCATTGCCAAGCTGCTCTAATGAATAAAATAACAAACCATGGAGCTCCAATTTGAATGTGAAGTCAAACCTCCTTTCTACTGAATCATGAGTTTCTGAAGTACTTACCCTTTCCATCAACATGTCAGCGATTTTAATGTCTTCTCTCCAATAAAACTCCTCGCTTGAAGAGGAATTTCTACAAAAGAGATGCTTCCTCTGTTAAGGCTTTGAAAGGACTCAACCACCTCAAATTCAGTTTACCAAGAAATGCTTCTCCCTTTAACCAGAGCCCAGGACAACTAAGATATCATCCTTAGTGGTTCCAAGTCTTCTGCTCTCTCTCCAATCTCAGGTTCCCATGTCCCTGGATCAAGAAGATGTCCATTATTCAAGAATGCTTGTGAAATTCTGATAAATCAATTTCCCATTTTCTATCGCGTAGAACTAAAATGATCTGCCTTCAGAATCTCCATATACTACAACAAAATTATTTTTATGTAAATACGATTTTTCAAAACGATGGCGGTTCACCAAATCATCTTACCTGCGCCAGCTCCATTCAAATGCAAACCCGAAAAAATGCTCCTTTCCTCACTAGTCCGGGTTAATTATCATGAAAATGTATCTAATATCTATAACCATGATGTACCTAGGCTGATAAACTATCAATGTGATAAATACCTTTCCATTTCAGTTTACAGAGTCATATGGATCCTTTCGTAAATCTCAGGATTTTTATTCAATTCTAGGCGAAAAAGTAGACTGAACACATAAAAATACCTAAATTGAGCTCCCATAAAGGACTAACATAAGAGAATAATACTTTTGTGAGGTATATGATGACAGCTACTCTGATACCACAGGCCCATTTATGAACTATAGATTATTAGAGTCTTGGCATTAGTGGTATCTATCCTTTGGAAGTACTAGTCTTTGTGTTTTTAACAATTTTGACTGCTGAGATCCTATCTAAGAAAGTGAATTTTACATGAAAGGGATGTTGGCAGCTCTCTTTCAATATTACTGTCTTCCATATATTGTGTCAAGTCATATCATAGATTATTTTGGCAGAATGATTAACATTAATTACATTTCATTTTGTATGTTTCACTTTTCTATTCTATATTCTTCTTCTGCATATAAACCAATGGCATGAGCTGTGTGGTAGCCAGAGGCTATTGAAATCACAGAGAGATCACTCTGTACATGGTATTAGACCGCTGAGTTAGGAAGATTAAGGGTTGCTCTGGTTTAGCAGTGTGGATTAATTTTGGCGACCAGTTTACGAGTAGTAGTGTCCTCCATTCCGGTCACATAAATCTCATGTGGGCTTCTTGATAGCCATAGCGATGTCAGAGAGTCCCTCGGTTCTGCCGGAACTTCTTTGGTGATTCCATATCACGGTCGGCGACCACCTGCGAGTGCGCCCAGAACACGCTCTTACACACCGGAGAAAGAAGCTCCGACGCCGGCGCGTAAATGCTTTGACATCTTCTTCTTTATACCAACGTGTCCATCATCTTATTTAGCGGGGTAGCGCATGGTCTGCCTGCGACTGTTGGACTTCTTCACCTATGCATGTATTGTGGATGTACAACTCAGCCTCTGGCTTTTGTTCTACAACAGCACTTGCAAGGGTCCTTTTAACACTGTTGGCTCACGATGACACTTTCTTTTCCCGAGAGTTAGAACTACCCGACGCTCATCATTTTTATCCACCTTTATTACTTGTTTTGCATTTTGGTTTTTATCCGCCTCGACATATTTTGCACCTATTCCGGCCCTCATAGCGTGATTTCTTGACTTCTTAGCTCACGTAACGCGGGATTCCATTCTTTATTCAAATCATGTCAAGAACACATTTATTCCCAAAAATGAAGCTCATCCACATCTCGGGGTTAAGTATTCTGCCAGCTTGAGTAGTACCTCCACCTCCTCAAGTCAAACGAATTTACCTATTGTTTGTTTTCCAAGACCGATAACTTTATCTGCTTGCCTTTCATTGATGCGGACCACTGGTTCTTGATTCTGCGGGTAATAATCTATCTTCAGGAGTAGCCAGGACTTTTTCCTTTCTTACCTTTACTTCACCTCCTTACCCATAGTTACGTTGGCTAATGGATCATAAACCATAGCTAAGGCATCGGTCTGACGCTTGTTCTCTCCCTTCTTGCCTCTTGCCACATTCGCCTGTTCAGATTCTCTTAACAATCTTATTAAATCAAGTTGACTTTGTGACCTTAAATGTTTGGATTTACATTTTCTAATAGATTGGGTTACCTTGCAGGCAAGATGCGGGAGGGCGATGGACACTGGGACATGAGCCTCAAGCACCTCTTTCATCTCATTTGCCTTCTTGTTCCAGTTGCACTTATCTGGGGCGCTCCTCTCCTCGACCCGCCACGTTAAGTCTGTCACCTTTCAGTTTTGCAAGTTGGTTTTCATTTCTAGTTTACCTCGTCACTTGTGCCAAAGTTCCCAAAGCTTAGATCTGTCGGACAAATTCATCTTTTGAGCTTGTCATGTGACTTTACCAGGGTCCTTTTAGGTCTAAATACCTTAGGATTTGATGCCGTTCAGGACTTATAGATGGTTATTCAGTGTATAGCTATTTTAATGAAAACTTGAGTTGGGTTATTTTTTATTCATGCTGAAATTCTAATTCATAATTTAATACTTTAATTCATATCCTATGAAGCTGATAATGCGAGTCTTTCGTTCCATTTTAGGTACTTTTATGTCTCATGGACTTTTTCATTAGTCTCTTGTTGCACTCTTAATAAAGTGAGTGATTGCATCTTAGGCAGGTAATTTAGATTGAGACCGCTTGTACTCTCTCTCCATCGCCAGGTTACTGATGTTTTGCGAGGTGCTATCTTAGCCACTTTGTTGTTGATTCGATCATTATGCCATCCTCAGTTTTATGATTAGATTCCTCATTCTATTCTTTTTCTATTCAACCTCCTCTTTTTGCCCCTTCATCTGCATGTCTGGGTTGTGTTTGTTTTGTTCGTATTTTCTTTCAGAAATGACTACAAACTGCACGACGGCTCTTAGTGTGTCTTCTTGAATGCCCGACTTGAGGGGATTTATAGATGTGACATTCCCAAACACAAATCGAGTATTTTATCTACATTGGTATCTGCATTCTTTGAGGATCTTCCTTTACCTAAGTTGTAGTGCCTCATGTTTTACAGTTTAACCAGTTCTTACATCTTACCATCTCTTGATCAACCTTCTCATCTTAGAGATTTTACAACACCCGACCACTTACGGGTTTTTACTTGCGTCGCGTATTAACAGAGCCATTGGTGGGTTCATCTCATGCCTCCGTCTTCCTCCATGTGGCGCCGGTCTTGCCCTCACTCAGAATAAATCTAACCATTTACCACTATGGAGGAGAAAGATATAGTTCTTCTTGTAAACTCTCATCTATCACCATATTTTCTGAGCTATCACTTTTTCCATCGCTTTGCTTTTGTTTCCACATTGTCTTGTGTTTCTATTCTTAAAACCATCGATGGGACTACCTCTCTCATCGAGGACAGATCAGGCAATGGTTGAAGGCTCTTATTATTCTAATGGCACATGGGATCTAGTCTGCCCACCCTCTTTTGCAAGTCTCATGTGGTTATCAGAGTTGGTTTAAGCGATTAAAGGCTGATCCAGATAGTGGGTGGACCGCCTTAAAGCTGGACGGTTTGCCGAGGGTACCTTTCCGAATATGCTGGGTTGGTGTGCAGGCTTACCTTTTCCCTTCGCGAGATTCCGCTAGAATTTGCATCTTCTTTCTGGCCGTTATGTATATTGGCCTTCCTCCGGTTGAGATCGAATGCCTTTCTTCGCTGATGATCTCTCATAGAGGAGATTATATGTGGAGAAACCACTAGGTTTTTTGTTACTTCCGGTAAGAATACGGTTTGTTATCTGAATTGCATTTGCCTGGGTTGGTATATCATGGGCATGATTTGAATGGTTCAGCTAGGTTCGAGTTTCACGCCTGACCGAGAAATATCAACCTTCAGGGAAGTCTTTCTAAAGCATTTCTTAAAACTTATTGTATGTGATTACATATTATTTAATAAAGATAGGAGTACTATCTTCATTGTTTAGTATTCATAAAGTTGAATTGATCATAGATCTTTAATCTGAATTCATGAGAGTCCATGATAAATATCATAGCATGAAGGAAATCTTTGTGATCTGGGTGATCTGCCTGAGTAATAATTTCTATTATCATCGCGATTAATATTGTATTATCTAAATTATTCCTAATATGGGATTCAATGAGGCGGACATTATTATTAATCACAGACCGGAACTAGCACATGTTTAACTTTGTATTTGGATCGAGCGGGGGTGGATCTTTATAAGCCCATGATCATGAAGGTTGATTAGGGGATTTGACATGTGGATTAACGCACTAAAGTAGCTTTACAGAATGCGTCGGAACTGCCATGAGCAATCCTTAACCTGGATTATCTATGAAGATTAACTGAGTTGATAGTCTCATCATAAATGAAATTATATTATTAGTTATTTTCTTTTTCTTTATTTCATTTGTAACGTATTGTGGTCCCACTGTATATCTATATATAAGTCAATATGTAATATAGTTAGTTTTGAATAATAAATTAGGGATTCTCCATTTTTCTATCTTCATGGTATACCGAGCTAAAGGGGAAAACCTAATTTTTCGATAGCCGTGTTTCCTTACGGTCACTTTTGACTTCTCCTTCAGAAACCCACCGGGACACGCGTCATGATGGCCCTTTGATCTCCACGCTGTAGATACAGGCTTTTCGCTGACTTTTATGACGGCTTTCAGAGCGCGTCTTCTCGGTGGGAGATACCGGATCCCGAGGTGCCGCGATCTTGATCTATTCCCAGTTGGGCCTCGCGACAAAGTCCATCTTTCCGTAACGAATCTTCTCATGAGGAGTTCCGCTACAGGCCTTGTCTAGTAATAGCCTTGCTCGGCGGAGATTCCATCTCGGGCTCGTCGTACTTTCTTCTTGATACATCCCTCAGTGGGGTCTCAGCTTCCTTCTCCACCACCTTTTTGGCGATTTAAACATGGCACCTCTGTCACGAGTCCCTTTAGACCTTGACGACAACTCTATGAAGAGAGAAAATAAAGAATCCCTAATTTTGGCTATTTCCACGTAAAAATAAGTCAAGCTCCTCTACATTACATATCGACTTATATTTACATGCGACTCACAATACGCAAGAAATATTAACAGTGCTTAAAGACCGTATTAATATCTAACACTTCGCTCTGGAAGATATACGTCATACGTACTGCTCATACAAAATGTATTTAATTTGTGACTTCCGAGGATTTAGTAAAATGCTCATAGTCGATCATTTGAATCGACAAAACTAGTAGCCATACATCCCGATGCGCATCTTCTCTAATGAAGTGGTACTAACTTCAATGAAATGGCCTCACAAGACCTGACGGGACGGCGAAGATGTAGTACTTGCTTATCACATTTGAGCTTCATCCGTTCATCCTTTCCAAATCTCAACTCCGGGAGTACTGCACGTACCATATGAGTTCACATGTCACAAGGCCATAGCTCATTCTATCGCTGGCTAGATCTAGCCCACTACATGCTGCTTTCTTACTCTTCCGTGATATTAGGTTACCACTAATGTTCACGCATTCCAAGTGGAACGCCTATCCGCTGGTGAGTCACCAACTGCGACTGTAACCAATAACCCGGGTGCACCTCTATTTTCGTGACAACACACCTCACCTCGGTGTACTTTTTAATATATCAAGAATGCTGGACATAAAGATCCCAATGGCTATCACATGGTGACTGAGGAATTGGTCAAACACTTTACCAAAGAAATGCCCGCCGAGTAATGGGGCGAGATAATTCGCTTTTATTTACCATTGCCGGACATTCTGCGATCTTCCGAAAGACTTCCCACCTGCATAAACATTGGGATCTATAGGAAATACTAACTCTGCTTACAATTTAACATACCTGCTTTCCAAGATGCTTCAAAGATACTTCCTGGGGAGAGACTACAATTTAACCGGATTGAAAGCTATTTTACTCTCAAAAGTACTTCAGTTTCAAGTCTTTAGTTTGGAAAGGGGTGAAAAGATGTTGCTTT